>JABFEB020008224.1:0-19217 GCA_019775895.2 Stomatorhinus ivindoensis
ACTAATAATAATAATAATAATAATAATTATTATTATTATTATTATTATTATTATTATTATTATCAGAAGTACAGTAATAATAGTATACAAATATTATTATACTGTATCATACTATAGTTCAATAGATTATTTTTAAATACCTTTGCTGTTACATATGCCAAAATAATATATATATTTGGATGGTGTACAGAGTCTGTATTACAGAGAGCTCTTAGCTTTCATTTTGTTTTCCATGCCACAGAGATTATTAATGTGATAATGCTCTATAATAGTGCCTTCTTGGGTGAAACATTTTGCCTTGCTTTCATCATAATTGACGCTGACAAAAAATTGCAGGTGAAACCCACTATGTATGGTCCAAAGGTCTGGAGTCCTTCTGAGTGTTTGTAATTGTAAACAGAGAATTGTAAAAAGTCCACAAACCTAAGAGCTGCTGAGGACCATATGGGACGTGAGGCTTGAGGATTTTTCCGCCTGACCTTTCTCTGAAAGTAATGGGATGTAACTGTCTTGTTTATGCTTGTAAACAATGTAGCTGTTCCCACAGCATCTGCACATATCTCTGGGCTAACACACACATACATATACACACACACAAGCGCGCAGCCCACCGCAGAGTGCAGCAAGAACAGGAATAAGCCTCACTGAAAGGTAATGGGAATTCACAGTCCCCTCAGGAAGCACTTGGCATATGGTGCCAAAGTCTGTCCATGCAACTGAGGATGGCTTCTGCCAAATGTGCCACATCTGATGAAACCAACTGGCTCCGCCTTTAAGCATGCCACTGTTCCATCTGACGAAGCAGTGCATGCAGAAGGCACAGGATGCATGCTGGGATTCTTTGTGGGAGCAGTACGATCTGACACAGAATAATAAATGCTGCGAGGCATACTCTTTCATGAAGGTTATACTCTACATTCACATATTTTAAACAACTTTAAAGGGGAGCATTGTATTCCCCGGACAAGGGGGCATTATATTCCCTGGACAGCCCCATCACCTGCTCCACCCATCTGATCTGTACTCCTCACACACTCACCAACGCCTGCAATTTCTTGAAATACTGGATGCATTACATGGAAATGTGAAAGCCAATAAACGTGTTTTTACCTGAGTCCTATTGACATTTAACTCTGAAACTACACCTATTCATTTATTGCACATTCCACTTATATGCCAAGCTTTCTCCACCAATTAGATGGCTACCTGTATTTCTTTGTGTATGTATTGTGTCATAATATCCATGTCTATGTCTTATATTATTTGGATTGTTATGCCTAAATACTTATATTCCATTTACTTCTCTTTAGCAATATAAGCAAAATATTCAGTGACATGACAGTAAGAGTGATCCAGATACACCATTGATACAGATGGAACCCAGAAGGGACCTTTTCCAGGCCCCGATGTATAAAATCATGTGAACAATTTAGTTTAATGCTCTCATGAAATACTAAATCACGCTCAATGTAATCTCTAAAATGTGGAGACAACTAATTGTTTTGTGCTATCAGTTTGTCAATTCAAGCTCTATAATTAATTTACAATTTAATTAAATGCAACGTTTTGGTTATTTGTGCTCTTGCCTTAAGAAAACGTGATCAACAGCCAAAAGTTGGAGTGAACTGTTTGAATACTATGGGTGTTACAGAAGTACATTTATTCATTCAAATCTTTGGTATACAGGCAGTTCCCTGATTAACTTGTACTTACAAAGGGACTGCCATAAAGCCTATAATATAAAAAATTCTGGCTAAGTACAATGGTTCGTAATAAGAATCGCACATGTTACTTTGTGACGCTCATAAATACATGGCATGGTTCAGCACAGTACAGCACCGTACGTAGTTACTTTTATTATTACTGTGTTATTTCTGTGTACTGTATTATTATTTTTTCTGACTTACCTACAGATTCCACTTAAAGACAGACTTAGAGAATGGATCTTTTGTTCAGAACCTGAGGACTGCCTGTGATGCGTTATATGTCTCCCAGTCCAACTTGGACTCATTCTGCTAGACCGGGCACTTGTCCAAACAAAGCATGAACTAATTCTATGGCAGGTGTTATGTCATCTAATTCTTAATCCTCTGCAGAGTAAAAACCAAATTATGCATACATTTTTGAATCCACACTCCAATCCTCACATCTTCCAAAAAGACTGAATTGCATGATTACAATGATATGTTCGTTTAGCATAATTTAATAACTGAAAAAATTAACTTTCTTATTTACAGTATATACACAGGATTAGTTTCAGTCACCAAGAACAGTGTTTACAAATCAAAGTATTTGTAAATCTGAAATCTTTCACTTAGAGTATACCAATTCCTTGCTTACTAAACAAAAAGGAATATTGGTGAACAAGTGACTTTATCTTACCTGATGACTGAACTCTGCTATGTATGGTAAAATCTGGTTAATCACTCTCTTTCTGAGACATGATACACACACATGATACACAGAGAGAGACAGAGAGAGAGAGACAGACAGACGGACGGACGGACGGACGGACGGACAGACAGACAGAAACAGTTGACAGCAAAGCTTGAGCTCGGAGTAGAAGGTGAAGGGTCGGGCTATTTACCGGGTGTTCCCAATTTTTCTGAATGAAAATAAGACTGTATAATGAAATCATAATTATTACAACCCTACCTTACACATCCTCACCACTTCTCCAAAAACCATAACATGATAAAATTGTACACAACTGTACTTCAAGCATTTTCTTCTTTAGAAAAGCATAAAATGCTCATTCCTAGTGCCTTCATATTCAGACCAACCAAAGTTCTAATTTTAATCACAATAATTGCGACTTGAGGGAGAACTGATGACTGGGGTAGATAAACAATGTTATAACAACCAGTCATGCTGTAATTAAGATGTCATGCTGTAAAATGAGGTTGTGCAGGAACCACAACCGCCTTGCACAGAATTAATACATTAAAACAAGAATATATTCATAATTCAGTTGCATTCATTTATACATTTCCAGACTGCTGGGTAAAAAAAAACTAAATAAGTTTGAGCTCAGTGATAATAGATCTGACACACTATTTTGATTTAGATATATAGTTATA
Organism: Stomatorhinus ivindoensis; assembly: GCA_019775895.2. NCBI lineage: Eukaryota > Metazoa > Chordata > Actinopteri > Osteoglossiformes > Mormyridae > Stomatorhinus > Stomatorhinus ivindoensis. The sequence goes on from JABFEB020008224.1 coordinate 3,081, forward strand.
TTGCATTGCTTTGATGCAGAAGGCATCTTTATTCATGAAATGATCATTTAATAAGGTAAACTTTTCATGAGATTTTTAATAATGTGGTTGTGAACTCTAACCACAGTCAGTCATGAAAGCGCTTCTGAATTTTTGGTTGCCCTAATCTTAAAAATACTGCTTTAGGGTGGCTCTTTGGGAAACACCAATGTATCACACCTCCAGGGTTGTGAGTTTGAATCGTGCGTCTGCTTATCGTGCGTGTGCATATTTCCTTTGTGTCACATGGATATCCTCTTGCAGTCCAAAGACATGCAGTTAGGGTATGAGGCAGCCTTGCACTGTCAGAGTAGCACAGTGGACCCTCTCCCCTCCTCAGGTGTTCCCTGCGGTCAGAACCTGCCGGCATCAGCAGCAAGCGCATGCATGCATGGGATATGATTTGGATAAATAAATTTCATGGTTCTGAATTTTTTTTTAAGTATAATATTCAAAAATAACATTCACTTAATATTCAAAAATAAATATAGTCGTTGCTTTCCTGCTGCAGAATTGGAGACATGGATGCAATATTTAAATCTAAAACGAAAAATAATAATAATTCTCCCGTGTTCAGTGAGCTGCTGTGCCAGAAAGCCATGCTCCCTGTTTAACTCCTAATTAGTTAAAGGTTATAGGCATGGTGATGGGAAGCTGGCTGCAGGCAATGGCCCAGCAGACCAGCTCACATGGGGGCTCTAACACTCTTCCAAGAAGCTGCCCTCTGAGACATGACATTCAGTGTCCTCTGTCATCTGCAAATGTAAGTCCCTTCCCAGTAAACTTCCCGGCTGAGTGAGGGATCTTGCTTTCTGACGCATTTTGTTGTCAGACCTCCCCCACCACACCTCCGCTGGTCAACTGTAAAGTGGGAAGTGGTTGTTAAGCACTGCTGTGGCGCTGGGGTGCAGCCCTCCTGTCGCCCGCTCCGCCCTGCATCTACTTCATCTCCAGGCTCCCATGGGGGAAGTTCATCTCAAACCATCTCAAACCCTCCAAGCTCTCTGAAAAGCAGGGCCCTGTGTTCTAGGACAAGGTGGAAGAGTTGCTTCTGGGAGGGTCAGACCTGAGAATGTCCTCCTTGTGCTTTCTGCATACTCCCCAGTCGATGCACACAGAACAGGAAGGGCTGCATGTGCCAAACCAGCACCCTCACCTTTTTCATGAGGATCATTCTGTGAGCTGAATGCCTCCCACCTCCGCCGCATTTCAACAAATACGAAATTCAAAGAGACCCCCGCTAGTCTCTGTCACTTACTCTCATTTTGCTAACGGAATACAAGTAATTTTATTGAGAAGCTTGACTTTGTTTTGTTTTTCCAATGCTTTGGAAAGACTGTCGCTGCAGTTTCACACTTATACAACGGGCATGCATACTTATCGAGTTCCCTGATGGCTAAAGGAGTGTTGACATGGAAATCAGCAGTGGGGCTGAGTGTTAAACAGTCGCATAAAAAATACAAATAAAGGTTTTAAAAGTGTTAAAGTCAGACTTTCCCTATCTCCTGTTTGATTCATTTTCCAAAGAGATAAGCAGGAGACTAGCGAAGGAATGATGAAAAGGTCAGTTTTCTATGTGGAATGTCTTAGCGTGGGAAAGTTCTAATTCACTGTATACCCTAATTCACAACTGCATGTCTCTGGAACTCTTCCCAATTTTTATTTGTTTATTTATTTCATTGTTTTAATATGGGTTTCCTGCCTTGTTTCTGCCAAAATTTGGTTTAACAGTCTAAAATTTGCATGCAGAATGAACTGACAGGGTCGCTTTAAATTTTTTTTCAACTAATCTCCTTATAGACCTTTCAGACATTCTTAAATATAAATTCAACATGAATTATTTGAAATGTGTCATTTTTTACATATGCAGCTTTGTGGATTTAAAGTTGTTTTTTTTATTTCCATCACATCTAAGGAAATAGGAAAATGTGACCCTACATTTCTGCTCATCCTTTGCCATGTGTACGTACCTGCGAAAGGTGGACTGATGAAAATCATGCACCACCTTCACTATTCTATTCTAAGCTCAGAGAAAGGCACTCTGACAACAAACAGAAAAGTTTAAATGACCTTCTATACCGCGGTCATCTTGAATTTTTGATTCATGATGATCAGAAGGGTGGTGATTAATTTTCCAAGAAACTGCTATATATCACTTACACAACAGCGGTGCTTCAGACTGAGGACCAAGGTATGTGATTAGTGATTAAAAACCAAAACAATTTACATAACCTGCACAAACGGGATGGTGCGCAATTCCAGTTTTAACTATAAAGGGTGGTGTCAGAACATCACTACAGCCAATATTTTCTATGACAAAACAATTAGGACTGTAACAGACATACCAATGGTATATATACCCTGAAGGGGCCACAGGCAGTGTTTCTTATATTATTTTGTGACCATGAAATACTAAATCGAGCTCAATAAATCCCTAAAATATGTGCATGACTTACGTTCCTCATGCTCTCAAAGAAAATGTGCCCTCAAAGCCAAAACTGGGAGAGAAGTGCAAAGAATACTGTCGGTTTTAAGGTAGAAAATCTATTCACTGAAATCGTTGCAATAATATATGTTTCCAGTTCCAAACTTATTATCCTTCTACGTTCATTAATAAACAAAAAATATGAAGCTAGAAAGGATGCTATTGGAACAACAGCAAAGTATTTCCAGGACAGCCTCAGCACATGCTCCGGTCATCTAATCTGTACTCCTCCCAGACTCCCCAACCTCTACCATTTCTAGAATCACCAAGTGGATGATGAACTGGAAATGTGAAAGTCAGTAAATGTATTTTTACTAGCGACACATAACTCTGAAACTTCACCTATTCGTTGCACAATTGCCCACAAAGCCAGCTGATGACATGGAGTGTGCAAATACTATGGGTTTTATGGTAGTAAATTTATTTACTCAAATATTTATAAAAATAGATAATATGTCTCCCATTCCATCTTAGTCTTACTTAAGTACATCACATAAAATAACAAAAAATACTGTCCATGCCCCTCTAGGGCTACATATATAAATATGCAGTAGTAATAAATAGAAATATCTTGTTCACCAAGATAAGTTTCTAATCATGTCATCCTTCTCTTTGATGTGAATAATCACCATTTCTTCAGTTTTGCCGCAATTTATCTGAATAGGTCCAAATCTTCATCCATAAAACTTAATTGTCTGCAAAGTCTTGAAATGACCAGCCAAATCATTTTTGAGTTGTCATGATGACAAGATCAAGTGTCTGAGGCAGCCCTTCTCTTTGTGCTTCAGGTTTGGTACAATTTTTCTCAATATTTGACGAGATCCAGATCTTCATCCTACTATATGTCTGCAAAGTTTGAAAAATACCAAATACTTTTTGAGTTATCGTGTTGATGATGATGTGGCAGCAGACCAAAATCATTTTTATTCCCCATCTAGGTGCAGTATGTTCTGTTCATTGCTTCTGCAGCCTTGCATTCAAGAAATTTCAAACTGGCTTATGGTCTCAGCAAAGGACTATCTTCTAGAGAAGTATTGGTTAACATACTGGTATTTGTTAAAAATGAAGAAATGGTCATCAGTTTGATGCGCCAGTCTTGGCTGATATATGAACTTCTCAATATTCAAAGTTAGCATCACCAGAGCTAAAGACACTAAGATGATTACATTGAACGATCAGTCATTTTCTGTAGTGGAGTACAAGGGATTTTGTCGGCTGATTAAACACTTATAAGAGGTCTGAAAGTACTGACCTGCAACATGTTTTTATTCAATTTTTATTTATTGCATTTTATTCAAAATTCATTATTAAATCTGGCCTGCAGATCACGCTTGTCATGACCCGCCTGTCAGAGCCTCCTGTGTGCCACACCCCCTCATTAACTCGTGTCTCTACCCTAATGGAATCCAGCTGTCGTTGATTGTGATCATCGGTTTTTGGTTTCAGTCTTGTCAGTCTACAGTATTTAGTCCGTGTCTCTGTACTGGTTGTCAGATACGTCATTGTGGTGTTACGTGGTGTTTTCCGTGTTCGTCTACCAAGTAAACCCGTATTTCCCTGAGTTGCCTGCCTTGTCGTCATGGCTGCTCCACGCCGCAAGCAACCAGGCACTGCTTCCCCCGCGAACGGTGACAACGCTTTCATTTTTAAGAGTATAAAAATGATGTAATGTCCGTTAATCTATGCTAGTAAGCAACTTTCACCACTAACAGCCTTATTGCCTCGTTGGCTCAGCAAGTTGCTCAGAGTTTAGTGAGTATTGGTATTGGCGACATTAGACAAAAATATGACAGTTATCGGTATCAGTCAAAATTTCCACATTAGTAGACTATTATCTATTTTTGAATAATGATGGTGGCTTTGGTTGTATCTAAGTGGACATACTAATACATGCAGTTTCTGCTTGTAAGCAATAAAATAATGTCTTTAGCTACAAACCTGTAAGCCAAATGTGTAGTAACCATGGTATTACAGTGCTAATGTAATGGATTTGGTTTTTAAACACACTCATGTCACTGCCTCATGTCAGACGGTTTTTTGCATCTGCAGCCATACTTTAACAGATAATGCACAGCTTGTCATGCATTAACCATGTAATGGTTAATACACCTTGGGAATTTCTTATTTATTACCATTTATTAAAAAATTGGGGGGATAGCATGCATATCTGCAAGGTCTCAGAATCTGTCACAGGTGACACAAATCTGAGATCAATATTTCATCATGCTGCATCGAGGGAGAAGCAGCCACTGTGGGCTGATGCCATTTTTAGAGCTGTTCAATATAGTGCTGAATAATGAATGCTTTAATTAGATGCACATTTATTTTCAATTGTTCTTTAATGCTTTTCTGGAACCAGAAGAGCTTACAAAGTAAAAAGCAGAGCAGTTATTCTCTTCTTACTCACTTTTTATTTTATTACAATGAAATATATCAATAAAACAATGAATAAACAAATTAAAATATATACTTTTTAAAATAACAATTTTAACATCAGTAGAAAAGTCGATTAGGCTATTAATCATCAGTATTTGAACAGTATTGATATCCATCCATTCATCCATCAATACATCCATTTTCTTTGCCTGCTTTTCCTGTGCAAGGTCAAGGGGGTCCATAGGGTCCGTAACCTTTAACTCATTTACTTTGGGCAGTTTAAAATAAACAATACTAGCAAGCCAAGTAGGACGCAGTTGTCAGCAAGATATTTCAGCTGACATGAAAGGCAGCACACACCCAGATACAGGAATTGCCGTACTGTTCACACCAGCAGAGAACCACACAGCATTACAAAGAGCGCCTGTGATAAACTAAACGGAAAACCCAGAAATCTTATGACCTCCTGTTCCTACATCTGAATGCCTGACTGCTAAATATGCTTGCTTAAAACTGTAAAAACGCAATACATTAAATGTAACACATTGGTTAACCTGACTGATAACTCTGTATAAACTGCTGCATTTTATTCTCAATCATTTTTGTCATACGGTTATTAACCAGTCATTGTACTTAAGCATTCAAATCTTGACAAAAAGTCTGTCTTTCTCTTGCAAAGCTTACAAAAGATGTTTGGAATGGAAACAACTCCACTTGTATTTTATTTCTGCTCATCCCCTTTATGGAAAATTCCAGTGACATTGTCTGTATATTTATAGCATTCTAACGCATAATTTTTTTGTACCATTATGCTAATCTTTTGTACTCCATGTCATGCAAATTTCACTGGTGGTCCTTCTCTTATACAAAAAGGCACACTGTGTCGCTTTAATGATACCTTTCTTCTGCCCTGTTCCCCATACCTCCCTAATTCCAGTCAACTCTTCCCAGCTATTTTCAAGGGTATAAACCTAATGAGAGAAACAAGGTTATTTCAGAGCAGTTCTTGAGGAGACACCTAGTAGGACATAGTGCTGTATGTATGCTATAAACTCTAATTTCCTCCTCATTCAAGTCTCATAGACTGAAATGGCACTGGCTTGTATACACTGATCATCCAAAACATTAAAACCACTGACAGGTGATGTGAATAACATCGATTATCTTGTTACAATGGCATCAGTCAAGGGTGTCATTATTTATAAGGCAAAGGAACAGTCAATTCTTGAAGTTGATGTGATGGAAGCAGGAAAAATGGGCATCCATAAGTATCCAAGTGGATTTGTCAAGGGCCAAACTGTGATGGCTTGACGACTGCATCAGAGCATTTCCAAAATAGCAGGTCTTATGGGAGTGTTTCCAGTATGCTGGCTATGATATAAAGGTGTCAGAATACGGTGCATTGCAGCTTGCTGAGCATGCGGATGGTAGCCATAAAGCAGACAGAGTACCCATGCTGACCCCTGTCCACCAATGAAACTGCCTAAAATGAGCACATGAGCATCAGAACTGGACCAATGAGCAATAGAAGGTGTCCTGCTCTTATGATACACGTTTTCTGTTACATCATGTGAATGGCCGGGAATGCACGCATCATTTACCTGCGGAAGTGAAGGCACTAGGATGTATTATGAGAAGAAGACAAGCTGGTGGAAGCAGTGTGATGCTGTGGGCAACATACTGCTGGGAATCCTTGGGTCCTGGCATTTATGCGGATGTTACTTTGACATGTACCACCTACCTAAACATTGTTGCAGATGAAGTACATCCCTTTATGACAACAGTATTCCCCGATGGCAGTAGCCTCTTCCAGCAGGGTAATACACCCTGAAATACTCCAATATGTCACACCACAATCATGCCGATCCTCCTGTGCCACGTCCCTTCGTTAACCTCGTGTGGATTCCCAGTGTTTACCAGCTGTTTTGAGTTGTCTTTGTTAATTCGGTGTATTTAAGTCCACATCAGAGTTTGTTTCCCTAGTTCTGTCATTGACGTGTTATGTATCGTTAGGTTGTTCCCTATGCCCCTTTGAGTCCCCATTAAATCCCTTTATTTGACCCCAGTCCTACTCTCCTTTGCCTGATTCCTCCGGTCCCTGCCGCGTCAGTCATAACACAATAATTGTTTAGGAATGGTTTGAGGACCATAAGAAAGATTTCAAAGTAGTGACTTGGCTTCCAAATTCCCCATATCTAAATCTGATTGAGCATCTGTGGGATGTGCATGGGCAAAAACAGCTGATCCAGGGAGGCCCCACCTCACAACTGACAGGACCTAAAGGACCTAAATGGAGTCCATGCCTTGGTGGGTCAGAGCTGTTTGGCAGCACAAGGGGGAAAATAACCTAGACAATATTAGGCAGATCATTTTAATGTTATGGCTGGTCAGTATACCATTCCATTTAAGCACCTTAATTCATTACAGAGTGGTAATACAAGGCGTATATATGAAGTAATAATCTGCATTATTAACACAATGTACCAAAGTATTAGGGCAAGTATGTTAAACAAGAATTAGTTTTCCATTCATCCATCCATCACTTCCATAAGAACTTATCCAGCACATGGTGGTGGTGGGCCTGGAGCCTAGCCAAATCAAAATAAGGCAAAGGTACACCATGGATGGGATGCTAGTCTACTCAGCCACTCAAACTCCAAATGCACAGAGCCAAGGGTAGCAATGATTTATTTTATTAGATTTATCGAATTCAGATATACTACACTTTTGACTGGGTGATATCTTCTGTCCAGATTGGCACTACAGGCAATAGCATAAAATGGGAACTTGCACTGTAGTCATATTCTGCTTCTTTAATATTGATCCCAGAAGTCCATTAACTTTCAAACTCTTGGTTGAATTATGGATGGTGCTGAAAATCTTGACACAGAGGATGACAAGAGATAAATGAAGAGTAGTTTAAATTATTCAATGAAGTAACCAGGTTGAGTTTTAGCAGCTGCTCTTGCAGACTCACTCCCTTGAGTAAAGAACAAAAGCAGCTCACTCAATAAAGGAGACCACCACACATCAAGCTGTTTCAATGGGTCCCCCTTCCGGAGATTTAGTAATGCCTGTCATACTATGATACCACCTCAATATAAGAGCTTCAATGGGCACAACTCTCACTGTGGGATTATTTTTATATGATTATAGTTAAAAGTCTTCTAGATTTGGATTTCTTTTAGAGGTTGATTTTACAAGGCTTTACAGAGCAAGACCTAGGCCTGTCTTTGTATTTTGAACTTGCCCCCACACCGACTCACAGCTACCTGTGAAAGTGATATGCTAATGATGGTGTGTCAGTGAACACAGCAACACCCAAGGGCTCTTTTCAGAGAGATGCCAATTAACCTTTACTATAGTACATGCTCACAGTCATTTATGTTCTTTGGTATCCGCCCCATTCTGGATGGGTTCCAGGGGAATTCTTTGTGCATTCCTCTCACACCCACACAGTAACCTCCTTTGGCTCTCATTGATTCATGGTAAACAAAGATAGCCACTGACTGCAGGGGAACCTGCTTATGTATAAAAGGAAAATGCGTAGCATCGGGTTTTTCCAGAAAAAGAACACGAGCCAGCAATGTCTGAGAAAAAGAGAACCAAAAAAAGTCCAGCGCCTAATCAAAAAATATACCTGTCAGTAAACTGTCCTCATCACCAAAAAAGCATAGCAGCTGAATTCCAGATACGTCACTCAATATTAATATGAAGGGGGAAACAGAATTACATCCTGTAATTATTAAAAAGCAAAGTTGAGATGCATTAACCAAGAATGATAACACAAAGGGGTACCTGTGTATTCAGTTCAAGTATGATGCAGTCAACAAGGACACTTCTACAAAGCCATGAATTTGGATCTGAAAATGTCTCACTAAGAATTCATCAAAAGAAGAAAAAAAAGAAAACAGATTTACTTTCAGCCATACCACAAAATCTGTGTTCATTCTGGTGAGTTAATCATTAGCAAATCTCTGAGCCTCCAAAAATCTGTTCAGATTTCAGATTTTCTTAGCAGACAACTGCATTGTGCTTGGCTTACTAGCTAAGTACATCCATTTTCCTGTGCTTTGGCTCAATGCAAGAATACATAGAGAAATTGACTCAGTGCGCCTCAAAAGTCCTATGTTTCTTATAAATCATGACACCAGCTTTTTAGCATAAAATCTAAACTTACACACTAAAAATTGTGTAGTCAACTAGAAAGAATGTGGTCAAAATAACAACAGTCTTCCCCTATATCCACACTATTCATTATAGAACAATCATTGTGCTTGCTAAAATTAATTTCAGTCATTCTAGGTACAGTGTTCAAGATCACTGCACCTATTTATTACTGTTCCTAAGGTCAGAAAGCAAAGACAACAAAATATCTACAATGTATTAATCTAACAAACTTTCCACTTTCTACAGAGCTTATATCAAATGTTTCTAATGAAAAACTAAATTGAGTAATTTTGTATTTTCATGCTTTTAAAAAATTCTACAACATTAGTTTCATTTTCATCTTATTTTATCACTTTAACAAGATATAAGCATAAAAAACACAGTTAACAATACAGACATTCTTCTATTACAAAAATACCGAGTATCTCAATATGATTGTGACAGAGGCCTTGGATCACATGGAGGCCAGATCACATCTGAAAGTGCAAACCGAAGACACGTCACTTCCATCTTTAGTACTGCAGTTGAAAATGACTGCAGGTCATCTCCACAAACACAACACAGGCAGCAGTTCCAGCAAGCTCCAGTATGTAACTGCTATAACTGGCAGTTAAATCTGCCCTGGGACAGACCTTGGTGTGTGGCCCTATCTGCCATAGGGGCAGTAACAGAAAATGGATGTCAGCTGGTGCTGATTCCATGTTTTGTCATTGGCAAAGGGCGCGGAGGAGATGAAAAGAGCCAGAAGTGTTATGACCGAATCCATACCTGTCAACATCTAGCTTTCAAAATAAGGCAGGTTTTTTTTAATGTGGGGTAAATACATAAGTAAACAAACAAACAAATAAAAAACCAGGATAAGTAAATAAGTTATATGTATTTGTAATTTATTATAAAATATGGGGAAATTTATTACATATTGTGTTCTAGCTGTCCATTGCAAAATGTAGCAAATTATTACAGAATGCAGGTGCTATTACATAATGAAGTTAAAATTTGTTCCATTTTGTAGGGTTATGACATAACATGCTGTTATTACGTGAAGCATTGTTTCAGGCGTGGGAAAAACTGGAGTGATGGCAGGTATGCTAATCATAAGACAAAACGGGAATATTATTCCCTCCATCTATAGCTCATAATTAGATAAAATAAGTGTAAGGGGGAAAATTCTAGATCTGTGCTTCCTTACTACTGTCCATCCTGTGGCGAATGACTATGTACAACCTAGAAATATATCAATAAGGTACTAACTAGTTAGCAAAATTACAAGAGCAAATACGATTAAAACATCTCCAATAAATAATTGTAATAAACAAAGGAATAAAGAAATGTAGACCTACATATAATTGCCAGAACTGCTTCATGACATATTGCATTTTAAAAAACTATTTCATTGCATTGACAATACACAACAACATAAGGGGTGGGAAAACACGCCTTTCTACAGTATGCTACACATCAGCAGCCGCATCCATTAGGGCAGGTTCTGCTAGCCAGGGATCTCTACTGGATGACACAGGAAGGAAAATATTCAAAAAAGGGGGTCACACATTCTCACAAGGGGAAATGATATCCTACCATTGTGCTGAATAATGAACACAAAATGACCCAGCAAATAACCAGAAATGGAACTGTGCCAACAAATTGTTGTATTTCTAACAACTTTTGGATAAACGTATCTGCTAAGAGAATATGAAAAACTGCTAGGCTGGTACCTTCGTGTAGAGCACCTTGTTTACCTTACTGACAAGGAAACACCAGCCGGCTGCTGGTGGGCGATGCATTATTCAGCGCCACACAGAGCAGCAGACGTGGATCACCACTTCGCCCAGACCGGCAACGCTTTTCAGTCACCATCAGCGACAGTCCACCACACCACTCGACTTATTAACAAATGACACCCTGCGGCCTGAACAGCTGCAACCAGAAAAGGAAGTGATGACATTGCGCTGTGCTGTCAGAGTGTGTGTCATTACATACACAGACAAACACAAGGTCTGTGTTTATGCAGAACAAAATATTCGGAGGACAACACAGGCGATGCTGCTGGCTTACACCGTGATATAATGCGGGATTCGTTTCATTTTTGGTCATAACAAGAAAGTTATTAAGCCTAGAGTAATGCCAAGTACACCTTCCTGTGATTTATAAATGAGTCCTGTGAGTGTAAAATGTTTCCTGGGCACTAATAAACACTTCATGCATTCATAGCTCCTCTGAATTTCTCCTTGGGGATGATCAGCATGGAAGTAGAATCAAGGAAATCTAGGTCTCCTTATCTAAGGAACTGCAGCCACTCTCTTCTGTAGGTACTGTTTGACAAACTGCGTGTCACTAACAGGCTGCCTCTCCAACAGGGCCACTTCCTTAGCATATGCAGCATCCTGCGGCGCTCTTCCATCTTTCTGTTACACGTTTCCAGGTCAGTCACAACTGGCCCGAGCTCCTCCTTTCAGACAAATCAATACACCTCCGCAGCTTTTCCCGCCAGGAGCTTCTCCAGGTAACTAAGCCTGGCTGGAGACCTCTGACTTTCAATTTACACCTTGCGATTTCCCCCCCCAGCGCCAGCTCGCATTTCTTGTGGCACCCCAGCCTTCCTCTGTATTTGGTTTGCTCCCCGTGTTTTGATTCTGTAGTTCTGAGTTGAACGGGAGACTCCCAGCCCCCTTATTCCCAGCCCTACCTACCACCCCAAAACACAGCTGGGGAAAAGCAGTGCTGAGAGTAATGCAGTATCATAATTTACCGTTTTATCCAGATGGTGGCCAGATGCCTCACTGGTTTATAATTGTTTTCATGTATAAAACAACACTGCTATTTGTTTGCAAACACAACCAGAGAGAAAGCAACTATGTCAACCTGACATTATTCCCACCATTACTTCTTTGTCTTGTTGAAAAAAAACTGTAAAACATTGTAACTGAACAACTCCCAGTGGGAACAATAATTAGGACAGAAAAACCACAGGTTGGGTTTCTTTCACACAGCCTGCGTCTCCTATTCTCCATTGTTCAAACTGGACAAGAAGAGGCCTTATTGCTTCCTCCACTCTACAGACATTGGCCACTGCGCTTATTCTTTGTTCAGGTTCATTGGACTTACATTGAACAAAGGCTATGCGTCCTTTAGGAACAATTTTAGTTTTGATGTAAATTTCATAAAGGTTTGCATCTTTCATGAATAGCTGCAAGCAAGGTAAGTATGAAGTTATGAAAACAGCAAACAGTACCAAACACACGCTCCTGTAGTTACCAAATGCATACCTCAGATGCAAACATTATATATCTGTGTGTGTGTGTGTAGGTGTGTGTGTGTCATTGCAGCCCAAATATGGATTCATTCTGAAAATGTGACTTATTTCTTATCAGGAGCAAGGGCTTTCCACAATAAAAGACACATTTTCATTCTCCAGAAAAAAAGTTGCCTCATTTCCCCCGCTTTGTTTAACAAACGTCCATCCATTCTCGTCCACAACTGTGTCTGCTTATGTAGATTAAATACCTTTTCTGATATAGGAGCAGTGTGTAATTGTTTGATGTTTCCATTGTAAAAAGGACAGTGCTTGGTCAAAAGAAACCACAGCATTAGCAGGAACCTAAACCCCCAGTCTTTTAATTGAAGTAATTCATTAACTGGCCTAATTTACATCTACAATAGTGGTGCAGTAAGTACTCATTAATGGCTTCCTACCCCAGTTTAATGGTACAATGGAGATGCTTTTATGCGAGATGGCCCATGGCAGAGAGTGACACCCCCCACTGGAAGCAGATAGAGATCTGGTGTTGGGAAAATGACATTTTCTGCTGAAACCTTGGCAGAACAGCTGGTGCTCCGACATTCTCCACGGAATGATTTAAATAATGAAGTCATTAAATCATCAAAACCTGAATCTGCCTTATCAATATTTAATAAACTTTCCTTAGAATACTCCTCCTCCAAAGAACTCCCGTCTGCATAAATCGAAGCTGACAAAACTCTATCTGCTAGATGAAGCAATCAGTTTGGGTAAATTAACAGAAATCTAATGTGTCTTTTTAGGGGTGGGGAAGCCTGAAATACAAGCACTTGCCAAAGTCTCCCTCTGGAATAAAATGACATTAAGTGAGATACTGAAAATTAATCAGGTGTTGTAGTATTTGATGGTGGTTTGATTAGTCACCCAGCCCCTGTATTAATGCACTGTAAGAGCGTACTGGAAAAGTAACAGTCAATACAATGTGTATCTGTTACAATGTTCTTTCATGTAAAACAGTGGGCTGCACTTGCTAATGTATACATTTTTCAGTTTATATAATTTATGTATATATATTTTTTTCAGTTTCACTATTTTATTATGCTTGATTTTGTGCTTTACATCCTCTAGCCGGAAAATACTAACCTCAGGCAAAGAGCCAGACTCTCTCTTGACATGGTCAAGCTTCACATGAGGTTCATAAAGCTCACCCAGACCATCCGTGATCAGAATCACAAATACTGTAATATCACTTCAGAGTGAATAATGGCCCATTGTGAAGTTCCAGTTTCTGGCATGCTTATTTCATAGGTACGCAGCAAAGAACTTCTCAGATGTTTCAGACATTAAGCATTATGAGAATTTAACAAACTCTTGGTATGGAGAGTATTTATGGCAAATATGAACCATTTACTTTAACATTTATAGTGAACCTACTTTCTGGAAAAAGTACTTCAGGTTCCATTTAGAGGGAAGCAGATAATGAATAGAACCATGCATTGTACTCTGTGTTCCAGAGCTTTGATGTCTAATAACCAGTCCTGTGTTCACCAATGATAATTCAATATAGTCTGGTGGCTTGGACCATTGTGCACTAGCCTTTCTTCCAGCAGTCCATGGGTCATGGCAAAAGTATTTGTTGTCATTCAGGTTAATTTAATCTTACTTCTTAAACTCCCAACTTCAGTATTTTCAATGGAAGAGTTTATCTTATTTCAGTGGGAAAACACTGTGGGAAACCGAACAACTACAGCGTTTGCAGGCGCAGTCATTGAATTTCCAGTAAAATTCTAAAGTTCAGCTGTACACATTTACATTGCTCTCATGTCAGTGCAGTAGCTTATCTGACAAACACAGCTAGAGACCAACAATATTAGTTACACACACAGAAATCCGGGGAAGAATTGGGGCTTACAGCTAAGAAACTGAAGCTCCTTAGGGGTCACACTCCCAGTCACAAACCTGAAATTATAGCCACACTCTATGGCACCCAAAAGAGTCTGGAAACAGTCATAGTTCTTGTTGTCTTTAGTTCGTAATCTGCATGCTGCTGCTATAATGGATCTGCGGTTTTCCATTTAGGTGCCAGTACTATAACGATAGCACACTTATGTCATTTCACCCTCTCTTTCCCACAGCTGCACACATATGGCCCTTTCTCCATCTCTGTGTTCCTGGCTGACACGGTTACATGCTCTGAGCTGTTCCTTTGGGGTGTTCTCGCATGCACAAGTGCCAATTGCGACGCAAGAGTCTTTGCTAGCACAAGGCCGACGCAATCGTTATTTTTTCGGTCCAGCACCCACGCCGTTTAAATAGCAAAAGTACTTGCACTTATCTGGGAGCCCATGGGGTTGCTGATATTAAAATGAGCTGGAGTCAAGTGCATTGTCGATGCATTGTTACTTTGAGGGAGCGGAAAGCGATTCCGCTATTGACCAAAAAATACCTGGTCAGTTCTCAGCCATGGTTTCATCTACTGTATTTGTTTTCATGAGCATCCCAGAGCAATAGTATGTGATCTGTCATTGGAAAACCTATTGGGCTAAAATACAATGATAAAAGGTGAAGCCAACTTAGATCACTTTGTGTTCACAATACACCAGTTAAGCGAACCGCAACAAAGACTTGAAGTAAAGCAAACTGAGACCACCTCAGTTCAGACTGTTTCAGAAAGGTCTGAGTTTACTTGGACTGTTCACATATGCACAAAATAAATGCTGACTAATCGCTCTTAGTTCATTTTCAGGGCTGAAATAGACCAAGTGTGAAAACACCCTTAGTAATTTTCTTTTTCAGTTTCTGTTTCCCACCATCAGAATCAGCATGGGACTAGTTCTGCAAATGTTTAGCACTGTGAAAAGTTTAGTCAAAAAAAAAATTGAAAAAACAATTGCAAAATCTATATGTAATTTTGCAGGATTAAAACTTGAACATAAATATTTTGTATTAAACTGACTTTGTATTAACCCATAACAGCTTCTTGAAGAGTTCAAATGACTAATAACATTATTTATCTCTACCTTCTTTAGTCACCTTGGAAGTTTAATACGTCCCTCAAATAATTTACATTAAAATTGCTCAGGGCACATTTGAGTAAAACCCGCTTGATAACTGGCTTTCCCAGATAATTAGCCAAATGGTCAATTATTTAAATAGTAATAAATAACACAGCCTGTATTTTATAGGCAGTAAACACCAGAAATTACTTTAATAGCTTCAAGAGACATGAAATATGCAAGTTTATTACAGAGAGGGATTCCTGAAGGATTTATAGTACACCACAGAACAGAATGTCTCTGTCAGCAAGAGACCAACTACAGCTGTTCAGCTGTGAACATGCAGCATGCAGGAACATTACATAAAGGCCCCGTGTGGACTTCCTTCCTAAACTCACTGCCATCCCCAGGTTCCAATACGGAACTTTAATTTTAAGGAAACTTTATTTTCTTTATATTAAGTGGATATGTGGGTAGCACATCCGTGTATAATAATGCGAATGTACTGGACGTTAGTGAAGGTATTTTATGTGTGTGTGTGTGTGTGTGTGTCCGTGTGGATTATGTACATTTTACATTATGGGAACCAAATATTCCCCAAAATATAATAGACACCTGTTATTTTGAGGTTGTATCGACCAATTTTCAGGTCCCCACAAAGATCTGTTGGTGCAATCAAAAAAGTAAAAATGCCAAAAGTCTCGTATTTTGTTTGGTTACTTATGGTTAAGGTTAGGGCTGAGTAGGGGTTAAGGTTCTCATCATAGTTGGGATTAGAGTTTTCCTCATAGGAAAGGAAGCCACAAAGATATAATTACAAACCTGTGTGTGTGTGGGGTGTGTGTGTGTGTGTG
>JABFEB020008382.1:0-10043 GCA_019775895.2 Stomatorhinus ivindoensis
CCTCTCTCACGCTAACCCTATCGCTAACCTGCCCTCCCTCTAACACGCTAACCCTATCGCTAACCTGCCCTCCCTCTCTCACGCTAACCCTGTCGCTAACCTGCCCTCCCTCTCTCACGCTAACCCTATCGCTAACCTGCCCTCCCTCTAACACGCTAACCCTATCGCTAACCTGCCCTCCCTCTAACACGCTAACCCTGCCATGTCTCTCACATGCTAACGTTAGGGATAGTGTGTTAAAGACAGCAGGTAGCCCTCTGGATACAGATGAAGAAGCAGGCAACAGGTCCGCTTACAGACCCTAACCCCCCCTCCAGGGCTTCCGGGTTGATCCATCCTGCTCTCCAGCCGGCTGGTAATTCGGTGTCGTACCCTGTTATTGGCTCCGACTTGCATCATCGAGCTGTTAATTTTAAAATTGGCTAGAGGAGAACAGAAGCAGCCGCGGGAGGCTGAGGAGATTTCCGGAAGGTTCCAGGCCATGAAAAGCGAGGAGGGTGGGAGCCGCCGGCGAAGTGACCCTGCGGCAGAGCCGTTAGCGGTACTTAGCGGCTCTCCTCGGGGGTCCGACCCCCCACCCGGCCTCTTTGGCCCGTAAGGGAACTGCATAAATGCCTGATAAAAGACACCCGCCCACCTGCTGGTGCACCAGAGCTCAGCGAGAAATGCAGGCCTGCTGAAGAGACCTTCCAGTGTGTGGGGGGTGGGGGGCATGAGCAGAGTTCTGGATGAGCAAGGAGTCCCGGAGGGAAGAGGCCATCGCATTCACCTGCCTCACTTCAGACACAACCTCTCAGTTCTGGGCTTAACCCTCCAAGCCATAAGAAGCTGCCTTTGACAGCAGGATAATCAGCTTTTAACAAATGAAGGAATGAAATGACCAGAAATTGCTGAGAGGGGAGAATGCACTGAACTATTCAGCAGAGGGGGCCATTTCTCTGAGGAGCTGGCCATATGACACAGAGCCCCGATCTCGCTGAAATTTAAACACAAACGAGGTTATTGTCAGGGTGCGTGCGTGAGCTGACACGTCTGGATCTCACAAGAGCGATGGTGACACAGAGATGAATGAGGCCATGCTGTGTATCAGGGAAAGCGAATATCGGGAGAAGTCGGTCAGAACAACTGCACAGGCCCATTCGTCTCCCTTACAAGGTGAGAGGTGTGCGGTGGAAAAATAACCGGCCTAAATTAAGGTCAGGGATCTTGGCAGAGGTTCATGTTCTCCAAATCCCCAGAAACGAGCGGTTCTCAACAGACCGGAACGGCTCACCTGCGTCTACCGGCCAGAGTCTCTTCTGGGTCAAAGGGCAGCGTCTGGGGGCCGTGGGGTATTGAGTCAGAGGGGACGCTACCAAGCGGGGCTGCGGCAGAACGAGAGACACGCTGGGAGGGGTGAGAGCAGGTCCTAGCCACCTGGTGAAGAGAGAGAAAGAAAGGGGGAAAGGGGGAGGATAGCTTAGCACAGCGCCACCTACAGGTCTGCACGGAAGTTCAAACGAAAATGACATATTAAAATAGAAAAATAAATAAAACCATGCATCACTCCAACAATAATGATGTCACCTGTATTAACCCCACTGTCCCTGATGGCTGGCTTTATGAGCAATCAGGTTAAACAAACTGCATCACAAACCCATATTTTCTACCTTTCATAGTCAGTTTGTCTTTCTTCTCAGTTTGATACAGGAAAATATGATCTTTGTCCCTCAGATTACACAGTGAAAACACAGGAAGACACGTCCTGTGTCCCCCAGATAACAGCACGGGATGCTGTGTCAGTCCCTGCGCCTCTCGAACAGCCCCGCCATGGATCTCTGCTCAGGTACAATAAAAATGCTAATTCCTGCTAATGTTTAGCTCCAGCTTTAATGATTTAATGCTCGGGGCTTCATTTCCTGGGGGGTTTGTTTCAGGACTTTAATTCGGTCTCACAGTGTTGCCCGCTAATTGAGGCCACCGCCCCTACCCCCCGCCTGAGTGCATTACGCTGGGTAATTCCCCTCGGTTCCGCCCTGAAACACACACACACATGCACACACACACGCACACACATGCACACACGCGCCCGCAAGTGTGTCCATTTGGCTCTGTGTTTGTGCTCAAAGGGGTCAGAAGGTCATCTAGCAGCTCTAAGACACTGATCAAAAGGAACACCGGTTTGCTCCAGCCTGAAGGATGTAACGGATACATGTGACATGTGCGGAGGTTACCCACAGTGCACAACGAAACCACTACACATGAAGGGAGAGAAATAACATGCAATGTTGTGCTTGTAACAGTTTCTCCATATATAAAGAACCCCCTCAGACTATCGCTCAGCTCCAGAAGAACCCACAGGAATCTGCTCCAACTCTTCCTTCACAGACATACTCATTTATTTGGCTTCCATCTGCTCTTGCAGTTTATTTACGTGGCTCCTGTTCACACATCCATTCTGCTCATTAGCAGGAAATCGATGACACTGGAGGCGGGGCCAAGTGGCAGCCCGTGACCTCACAGAGAGGAGATGCCTTTGCCTCTTCACCTCGCCCCAGGGATCAATGCCCTCTTCAATCATGCCGGAACCTCCTGAGCTGTTCTCATTACATGATAATACACAGGAAGCTCCTCACAGAAGGCAGGACTGAGGAGTCCCTTTGGGGGTAAGCAGGTCCCCACACCAGCAACTTCATTATGGAGATGAGTGGCAAGACCCCACCTCCCTGGTAACAGGTGTAAGGGGCGGGACTTCATTTCACTGGTAACTGATGTGGTGGGTGTGGCTATGCCTCACACGTAGCTGGTGTGGTGGGCGGGGCTCTGCCTCATCAGTACCTGGCGTGGTGGGCGGGGCTCCGCTTCACAGGTAACTGATGTGGTGGGACGGGGCTTGTGAGGGGCAGGGCTCCGCCTCACCGGTAGCATGTGAGGGGCGGGGCTCCGCCTCACCTGTAGCATGTGAGGGGCGGGGCTCCGCCTCATCGGTAGCATGTGAGGGGCGGGGCTCCGCCTCACCTGTAGCATGTGAGGGGCGGGGCTCCGCCTCACCTGTAGCATGTGAGGGGTGGGGCTCCGCCTCATCAGTAGCATGTGAGGGGCGGGGCTCCGGAGGTTCATGAACCCTGTGCTGTACACTCACCGGCGTTTTGACTGATTACAGTGCTCTCTCAGCAGTGGTGCATTGTTGGTAATTTTGTCCACCCCAGATTGAGCACCTTCCTCACTTGCTGGTGCCTCCTCCTCCTCACCCTGGCCGGTTGGCTTCTTCAAGCTCCTGCACTTCTGCTTTCTGGTCTTCTCTCTGCCTGTCCCCCCCCCCCCCCCCACCGTGCACTCTCCTCCCGCTCCCGCTCCCTCCTTCCCCCTGTCCTCTCCTCTGTTCAGCATCGCTCCGATAGCAGATGCATGATTTATGAAGCTCTATTTTTACCAGTTACCGTGCCAAAGAGAGAGAGGAAGAAAGAAGGAAAGAAAGAGGGCTTGAAGTGAGCGGGAAGCCTGGGGGAGGGATGAGAGGAGCTGCTGCAGACTGGGGGGGCCGCAGCCAGCCGGCACCCCCCACCTACCTCCCTCTCATGAATTAACATTTAAAATTGCCTTTATTGCGCTGACAGCAGAGCAGTGTGGCCCCCGGCGCTGCTTAGATGCCGCACTGTGACACAATCCACAGCGGTCAGGCTATTCCAAACAGAGGCGCTATCTGCCGGCCCCAGGAATAAACACGGCTCCCCTGGGGGCCGTAAACCTGCAGCCGCAACATAATTACACATCAGTAACCAGGCTGACGTCACTCACGTGTCTCAGCTGGGATGGTCAGCTAGAGACTCCTGCTTATCTCAGATGCCAGCCAGCGTATCGCATGGTAGCCGCCCGGCTCACGCTGCTACTGCAAGTGCCAGAGAAGGACGGACCTGGAAGTGCAGCAAAGCCACACGCAGGTTGGGAAGCTGTTGTTTGGCATCAGAAGGACGGCGACTGAAATAGGAAGGGATACATATGTGGCTGTGTACCTGTCTGAGTCTCTGTTCTTGTCTGGGTCTCTGTCTGTGTCCCTGTATATGTCTCTGTTCCTGTCTGTGTCCATTTCTGTCCCTGTCTGTATCTGTGTCCGTGCCTATGTCCCTGTTCCTGTTTATATCCCTGTGTGTGTCTGTGTCCCTGTTCCTGTCTGTGTCCGTGTTTTTGTTTATGTCCCTGTCTTTGTATCTATCTGTGTATGTGTCCCTGTCTCTGTCTTGGTCTGTGTTGATGTCCCTGTCTCTGTCCCGGTCTGTGTATGTGTCCCTGTATCTGTCCCGGTCTGTGTATGTGTCCCTATCTCTGTCCTGGTCTGTGTATGTGTCCCTGTCTCTGTCCCGGTCTGTGTTTGTGTCCCTGTCTCTGTGCCGGTCTCTGTATGTGTCCCTATCTCTGTCTATGTCCCTGTCTCTGTCCTGGTCTGTGTTTGTGTCCCTGTCTCTGTCCCAGTCTGTGTTTGTGTTTGTGTCCTTGTCTCTGTCCCAGTCTGTGTTTGTGTCCTTGTCTCTGTCCCGGTCTGTGTTTGTGTCCCCGTCTCTGTTCCGGTCTGTGTTTGTGTCCTTGTCTCTGTCCCAGTCTGTGTTTCTGTCTCTGTCCCAGTCTGTGTTTCTGTCCCCGTCTCTGTCCCAATCTGTACCCCTGTTTGCAATGCTGTATATTCTGTATGCTGTATGTTTGTTTTCATGAGACAATTTTTGTATCCTTCAATTATTCAGACAAAAAATTTATGATGAAATCTGCCGTTTTTGGAGTTTCCCGCCTTTCCAATGAGGCTTGCAGTACCATCTCTCGAAATCCACAAGTTGGCCGTTGGCTCGCCTGCGATCAGCACTGCCCTCGTGTGCCACTACGAGACCCGTGCTAATTAAACAGACAGGGCGCTGTGGATGACTCTGTCACAGGAATGCAGCTGGCTAAGCTGAGGTAAAACGCAGTAAAATAAGTCAGGTGTAACTGACCCTGTGGCCGTAACTACAACATAACCAATCTGACCCTCATTCACAGAGAGGCAAGCCTGCCTGCGCATAACTACACTAAAATCATGCAAAAAAACTTCACACTGCAATCCTAGGTTTAATATTCCACTACCCGTTTTCTGTATTAGCGACTGGTTCATTACGACATTTTGCCGTGTTCATTAAACATGACAAAAATCCCCAGAACACAGAAGTTATTATAAACGAAACACATTATTAAAACAGCATCACATGCATCTCCCATGACGACACAGCTGGCGGCACAGAAATACTCTGATCCCTCTAGCACACCCGCAGACAGACGCAGATATCACACATCTCGGTCCACACTTATCTAATGCCTGGCTATCGATCATGTAATCATTCTGGAAAACACCAGCCCCCTTACGGAGCCCCCCCGCCAAGCAGACACACACACACACACACACACACACACTCCCCTGTGTGAGAGCATGTGTTGTGTGATTAACAGGTTCTCAAGGAGGATCCTGAGCACTCAGAGAAAGGCTTGACCTCCTCATCCAGAGGAAATTACTGCGAAGCCCAGGATGAGGATGAACACCCGACACCTCACTGAGCATCCGGCACCTTCCGTCCTCTCCGGTCCCTGAGCATACAGCCCGATAACCCAAGAACAGGATGAAAGGCAGAGAATGAGGGGAAGAGCATGACAGGGTGACGACGATCAGCGTGACTCAGCTGCACTGCTACCCAGAAACACAGGCAAACCCCCCCCCCCCTCCCACTGTGAAGGTAAGACACCCAGCCGGTTGCTCACTCACCGCAGCAGAGAGGCGCCCCCTGCTGGCAATGGCGTGGCGGAGTGCCAGGCGCAGCGCGGCGTCCAGCCGCATCACCACAGCCTCCAGATCCTTCTCCCCACGCATGGCCATCTCCAGCGAGCTCAGGCCCTCCACGTACCTCTGCCAGTGGGGCTGCACTTGGGCCACCCCTCCCAGGCAGTCTTCCACAGCCGCTAGACAGGAGGTGGGGCAAGGCGGGGCTGCAGGCAGGCCCTGGCAGCGTGGGCAGTGCCAGAGACGTGCCAGGGAGCGGCCGCAGTCGTGGCTGGGCCGCAGGTGGGCAGTTGTGTTCACCACCTCGATGCCCAGGTTGAGGGCCTGCAGGAAGACGCGCGTCGCCAGCAGCGAGCTGGAGAGTCGCGCCGCCAGCAGCTGGGGTTGCACCCCAAAAGCCCCCATGTCCCTCCAGGCCCCATGCAGACAGTCCTCCAGGGCGGAGCCACCCCCTCCACCCAACAGGTGCCGATAGACCACGGGGAACAGCCGGTCAAAGAAGGAAGCCACCACGTCATCCACACGGACGTCGGAGCCCAGGATGAAGAAGGAGGCCTCCAGGAAGAGCCGGCCCACCGCAGCATTGGCCCCGCCCCTCAGTCCCGGAAACTCCTCCCCCAGCATCCTCAGGGTGGCATTGCGGGCATGGCGCAGGACCATCTCGAAGGCCTCTGGGGGGGGGGGGACAGGGAGAGCAGAGGGGAGAGAGCCGGTGTCAGTCCGCACAGGGGAGCGCGTTTCTGCTGCGGGGAGCAGGATGATATTAAATCTGATCCGGGGTCGCCTGGGTTCAAGCCCCGCACACAGAGTCCAGCACAAGCGACACACTTCAAGGGTTCAAAATTAATGTTTTTCAGTCAAAGCGAAGATGTGATAAAAAAAGAAAAAGAACAAGGGAGAAAATCGCAAAAAGAAACAGCTGAAGAAGAAAAATAATTAGACGTGTTAAAGGATTATAATGAAAGACTTGTGGTGACGAGTGAAGTTTTATCAGTGGAGTAAAAACAGCAAATGGGCTTGAGTTCAAAACACAAAATCCGCCATTCGAGGAGCTGCATTTCAATTAAAAACAAAAAGGGGAAGCGCAGTTCAGAGGGGGCCTGGAGCAGTGTGGTCGGAATCCCACTCGCAGATATGAGGATGGACTCCGGGAAGTTTCTGCCAAGAGGGGGATTCGTCAGTGAAGAGCTCAGATGCACTGGTGTGATTATGAGGTTAATTAGAGCATGTAAGCCGGGCGGCGGGGGGGTCAGGTGTGTACTCCGCAGCGGCGTGTTACGGATCATTTTCCTCTTTTATCCTCGACACCCCAGACGCTGCTGCCTAATCACATCGCTGGCATCCGATTGGCCTTCTGTTCAGCATCCCAGCTCACAGCCCCATACATACATACACACACAGGCCAACTCACATAAACACAGGGCTTTGATGGCCATCACGGTTCTCGTATTTGTCGTCTACCACTTGGTATACCATTTTCACTCCAGATCACTCAGTGAAAAGAATGAACGTTTATGTCTTGACTTGGCCAGAACCTGAAATCAGAAGTTGGTAACGGCTAAGGCTGGTTACAGTCAGTCATGATCGATGGTTTGGAAACATTTCGGTTTCCCAATAAAATACACCAGCGGCAGAGGAAGAAGAGGCCGACTTGACTCTGTTATATCGAACTCGGAAATGTTTCTGGAGACACAACCAACATGCAAATTCATTCCGGACCGGTGTGTGTATGACTGGGCCGAGGCAGAAACAGCCTCTGCATGTCAGTCTCCCCGTGACATTTAAGGCACTTAAATCATTGCTACAGACTGGCAGTTCCAGGGGTTTTTAACCGGGGAATGTGTTCTTAATATACACAGAACCCCAAATATTTAATATGCATTAACATTTTACAAACAACAGGTTAAACACAAATTAATAGGCTAAATGCACACACATAATTGTTGGTCAGTCTCCTATTTTTGCATAACCTTTATTGTAGGTTAGCATTAACAACGATAAATAGGAGTTCATTTACAAAACTTAAAGATAATTAGTCAAATGCTCTAAGCAAATCACTAAACAAAACTATTTATTCTGTATAAATTCTGTAAAAATGATGCAGGATAAATTGAACTGAAAAACTGCATCGTGCAAACTCTGCGTTCTGTGTTCCCCTAAAGCAGGGGTGGCCAATCTTATCCGCAAAGGGCTGATGTGTATGTAGGTTTTTGGGGTAACCTGTAGGTCAGCTGTTCAAACACAGGTGTGAGGACTCTTCAGCCAATCAGAACTCTAATTAGTGACCTAATCAGGGAGCTGCAGCCCTTTGTGGATAAGGCTGGCCACCCCTGCTCTAAAGTAACTCAGAATGTCTAAGCTGAATGACATAATATGCCAGACATTATAGTGCACTGTTTGCTGGAGTAATAAGACAAATAATGAATAAATAATAGGTTCTGCCCATATTTAAGGTGGCTAAAGTCGTGCACTTAGATCTGCAGAACAGATTGCAAGATGTTTGGAAACCTTGCCATGGGACACCAGCATAACACCACTTTAAAGGCCTTTAACGGTTTTAATCAGCCCTCACGCCAAAACAGGCTGTGTGTCGTACGCAGGGGACACACCCTGCTAGTGATGCGAGTAGCACTGCTACTGTTAACTGCCACGGCAGACACTCATTGGCAAACTGGCACATGAGAGCGATGGGCTGCCCGCTCTCACACATCTGCCGAGACACTCAGCCTTTCAGACTCACCTTCCGGCTAATCTATATTATTCCATTATGAACCTGAAATTAGCTACATCAAAGGCACTGGGGTAGACTGCAAACCCTACAGACTATTGGCTGGGTGATAAACTCCTACATACATGCACATGTGAGTGCAGAGTGTCTCAAATTGAACATCCGGATAAACCCTGGATAAAGGACACAGATGATGGTTCCAATGGTAACAAGTAGAGCAAGTAGGGCAAGTAGAGCAAACCAGGACAAGTACAATGCAATACAAGGGGCAGAATAACAGAAGTAAAAGGCATCAAAGGCATAAGAAGGGGAGGTTTGCAAAAGGAGCTGTATACAGTCACTGTTTAGAGATATGCTATGTACATGGATTTAGATCTGCCATATATACAGCAGACTGGATAAGGGGACCACAGGAAACGACCACAGGAAATACCTTAAGAAGGACATTGCTGCCTTAGAAAAGGTGCAATGCAGAGCTACAAGAATGATTCCTGGTCTTGGAGGAATGTCTTATGAGGAGAGGTTAGCTGAGCTGAATCTGTTTAGCCTCGAGCAAAGGAGACTAAGGGGGGACATGATCCAGGTATATAAGATTCTAATGGATCTGGATGCTGTTCAGCCAAATGGCTACTTTAATATTAGTTTAAATAGTAGACCTTATAGCTATAAGTGGAAATTAGTGGGAGAACATTTTAAACTGCATTTGAGAAACTTCTTTACAGTGTGAGTTAGAGTATGGAATGGTGTTCCTGATAGTGTAGCATAAGCTAAAACCCTGGGTTCCAAGATAAGATTTGAACAACTCTGAGCTATTAGTTAAGTTCTCCCCAAACAAGCTCGATGGGCTAAATGGTCCCCTCTCGTTTGTAAACTTCTTATGTTCTTATGTTCTTCTTTAGACTCCAATACCACCATAGACTCCCTGACTGCTTTTAACAACTGGCAACAGAGATTGAGGGCTGAAAGAGTCTTTTGGCTTTCCTCAAACCTAAAGCCATGTGTTTATAGGGAAAGGGGTGAGACATCAGTCAGGGGTCCTGCTTTGAGCTCCATGTGTGTCGGCCTTATATCAGCAGTTATCAGCAGACTGGCAGCCCAGTCACAAGTGCAAGGTTTATGATACAGCTTTTATCAAGCCTGGGATACTGAGGTTTTAAGGCTCCCAGCAGACAGTTTCTGTTGAGACTCGGACACAGAGGTTTGTGATGCTCACGGCAGACAGACTTTGTTGAGGCTGGGACACTGAGGTTTGTGAGGCTCACAGCTGACAGTCTTTGTTGAGGCTGGGACACTGAGGTTTGTGAGGCTCACAGCTGACAGTCTTTGTTGAGGCTGGGACACTGAGGTTTGTGAAGCTCAAAGCTGACAGTCTTTGTTGAGGCTCGGACACTGAGGTTTGTGAGGCTCACAGCAGAGAGTCTTTGTTGAGGCTCAGACACTGAGATTTGTGTGGCTCACAGCAGAGAGTCTTTGTTGAGGCTCGGACACTGAGGTTTGTGAGGCTCACAGCAGAGAGTCTTTGTTGAGGCTCAGACACTGAGA
>JABFEB020008406.1:8276-41189 GCA_019775895.2 Stomatorhinus ivindoensis
CCTTGCACTCGCAGCCTATGGGATGGGCCCTGGAACCCCAGGTGACCCTGAACAGAGTAAGTGGTTTCAGAAAATGGCTGGATGGATGATATCTCACTGTGAAATTGCTGCCCTGTCAAAAATATTCTAATCTTACGAAGTAACCTAAACTTTTTATATTGGTGTTTGCTTTCAATTTAGTTCAGCAATATCTTTAAGATTGAGGCAATGTTTTCAAACATAAACATAAATGCAATGAACAGCTGCATTTTATGCTCTGACCAAGACCGTAAGACTGTGATGTGATGATTAACTTTACATAATGAATCAAGTTTTCTACTTTCCTCCCTAACTGTAATAGGAATACAATTTGGGAGACGTCAGTACCCAACTAAGACCCTAATCCCCTCAGCACAGACTGGAGGAAAAAAAACTGAGAAACCACAAAAATATTCCAGACTTTTATTTTAAGAATAAATCCCGTAGCCATCCATATTTTTTACAAGACAAAAAATAATTCTAAAAAACTAAGATTTGTCTCGTCTTTTAAAATAATTTGTTCTTTTAAAACCACACAAAAATAGAAACAAGTACATTTTTTACATTAAAAAATGTAACTGTACACAGGACATACCTTTCTGTATTGCAAATGTAACAGCCCATGTACCACCCTGATACTGTACAACATCAGTGATCTACATTAAGATGTGTGTTTTTCACTCCAACGTACTGATCAATTATTTCTTCAATTCTGAAGAAAATTGAAATGGAAAAAAGCGAATCTGTTAAGGATGTCAATATTACTGAATCTTCCAATGGGACACTTCTGTCATGTGCCTTTCTGAAATGGAATGCTTTGTCATCAGCCCTGAGGATCTACATCGTTCAGGGGCATTCCTACAGCAGTCCCTTTCACTTTGCTGCTGCCGCTTATCGGGGTCTCAGCAGTGCTTGCAGAAATGAACTGGCTGAGAAGCGGCTGGTTAAGGTACCTGAAGGAAAATAAAATGTTATTCCCTAAGGATCCTTAAGTTTTAAAGTAATATCCAGTTTTAGAAATGGATGAAATTTAACACGATAGTCTTCTATGGAACAAAAGCTTCATATTAAACAACCGGATGAGATAAGCAAGCACCTGGCTGGCAAGGACTGGGGTTGAATGACACAAAATTCTGTTTTGCTAATATTTTGCTGTGGCAGGCTATATTTGCCTCTATGGCTCCCCGGACATGTAAGAACACATTTTTCTTCATCAGACTGAAGAAGGTTTTGCAGTCGACCCCCCACAGCTACTGGGCTTGCATCCCTGCGGCTTCAGGCATTCAGTATATCTGCCGTGCAGTTTACCAGCTTGTTCAGATTCTTTGATTACAAAGGACTATTTATAAAAAAAAAAAAAAAACTCAAGAAGATAGTAGCAAAATAAATTGGGTTTTAAAAACCTCAGGACACGATTAGATATGTCGAGAAAATTAAATAAAGTGAGAAATCATCTAGGTCACTACCCTGTTTGTTAGGAAATACGCTGAACCCAGAAACAAAGAAACCAGAACCCTACCAATGAGGAATGGGGTACCCAGCCCCTTATTAAAAATTAAATAATTCTAAAACTCAAATCATATATACAGACGCATTTATTCTAGAAACAAAAGCTGTCAGTTATACTTGCTCTGAAGTCCTTTTTCCCAATTGTCAGGCGATGTCGTTTTTGACATGATCATTACAGGGATGGCCACAATTATGCATTTCAAAATGCTGCCCTATGCAGACCAGTATTCACAGTACATCAATAAAGACCTGGCCACACCCATCAGCTTGGCACGGGACCATGTTCAACAGCCCTGTCTTCTTCAACCACCACCTGCACTCTACATACATGCATGATTAAGGTCACTACAAGCAAACTCCCCCAGTAACACCAGTACTACTCACTTTCTACCAGCTACAAAATGTCCAATTCACTGCCCAAATTTCTCATTCAAAAACTATACATTTAGATGACCTAAACTACAACCTGTGCAGAACAAAGACCATAATGGGGGCAAAATCTGTGTTTATATATAACTGCAAGTAAGGCTTAATTCCTAGAGATCATTTAGATACTAATGCCCTGAGCTTGATGTAGGGAAAAGATGATAAAGTGGCCCAATCTGGAAGACATACTAGATGCTGTATTCTGGAAAATGTTTGATTATAAACAAATTAGACATTTCCTGACAGGTCAGTGTTAGGCCACGAGTTTCCAATCAAATAAATAACTGATAATAGAACAGATTTGTGGATGCAGACTGTTTGTATTAAAGTACACCTGTACATAATGCGACACTGAATACTATATAGTGCCATTTCTGCCTATAACAGGTAATTTTAAGATTAGGCTGCACCTTGTAACGGAATCTCAGTTAACCACCAATGTCCCTCATCCGGCAATTACCAGTGTTCCCAAAAAAATAAATAAATAAAAATGCAGTTTTCCATTTTTTGTATCGCGCTGCTGCAGCGGTCACCCGATGCCAGCCTCTGGTCTGCACACAGAAGGTTTTGGTTTTTAAACTTAGTGACGGGCACTTTCCAAATCTGATAATTAAATACATAACTTTCAGCATCCATAGCGCAAGAGGCCGTAAATGGGGACAAGCCAATTCAGCTCTACAATGGACCGGCATCCCATACAGAAAGTATGCCAGCGTTGTGCGCTCTGCCACCTGCCACAGGCTTCAGACCCCCTGTGATCCTCACCAGAATATGTAGTTAGAAGACAAATGGGTGGATCCAAAAATAAGAATTGATGGAAAAAAGCCAATCGTCTGTTTTTAATTCATTTAAATGGCATAGGATTTGGGCCATCACTAAGTCACAGCAAACTGTATTGCTGAAAAAAAGAACTAAAAAATAACCTCTGACAAACATTATTAAAATGTAAATGAGCAGCAGCTGAAAGATGTCTTCAGCGAATACATGCGTGCTTGATACAGACATTAAAGCGGCACGAGTGAGGGAGAGTTGAAGCAAAATATACAAATGGACTTATTTAGATACCTTATTAAATGTGCCGCTTACAGTGAACAAACCTGCATTGTGTTGCATAGCATTGAGCAGAGTCAGTAAGGCGCAAATAAAGTAAGGTGTACTTTTCTGAGGCAATACAAGTTCTACAAACTGGCTAAAAGAAGGTTTTCTAAGCAACCTACCACTTCTCTCCATTAAATCAAAGCAAACTAACACCACATTAAGGCATCCTATTTGTAACTCCAGACATCTACATGGCTAGAAACTTTGGGATTGACACCTCCACCCTCACCTGCATGGTCATAGAAACAGAAACAGGTCCAAAATCAGACAGGGCAAGGACCTCTCCGAGTTAATCCCTGAAGTCCACAGGGATAACAAAAAGCGAGCCTCTTACACGCAGACACGACCACACAGTTCAAGTACATATACGGAGCTGCAGCCAACCTACCCAGCACACCGGAGCCAGTACACCCCAATCCCCTTTTAAATCTCCCCCCACCCTGGAGGAGGCAGGATCAAGCAACAGTGTCTCAGTATTCAGCCTACAGGGAGGCATGCAAGGGCTTAACTTATCTAACTATACAACCAAAACCTGATCTTCTGTAAGCACATTGTACACCCAACAGGATGTCTCCTAGCTTCAAGTTCCTTAAAGATAGGCACTATTTCAGTAAATTAAACCATGGTGATTTACTGTGTGAAGCAGCTTTGTTTCTGGCTGTCCCATAACCCAATATTTATGCTAGTCCATGGATGGTTTTATTTTGAGTAAATGCAAGTCCACAAAACCTATCCTTCTCTGGATTGTGGCTGCTTGTTGTTTCAATAGCAGCTATTTTCAAAGGATTAACCGTCCTTTATACGATGACTACTGTAAGTCTAAACACCAACCAATTTTATTTTTAGCCAATATGTTTAAAAAGGCTGAATAGAGGACACAGATCCTCTAACAGTTGCAGGTCTCCAGCTGTGCAATCTTATCTCCAGCATATGTTGATAAATCTAAAATTCCTAAAATCTAGCAACCCTTACAGTTTATTCTAAAAATTAGTCTACAAACATAGGTTATCTTCTCCGATTTTTTATTCTAAGGGAAAACCATGAAGGAGGCAGTCTAGTTCTTGGAGAAGCAAGAATTTACAGGGACCTAATTGCTGAGTTAGGAAAGTCCTTTTGAACATTTCAAATAACTTTGGGACAGGGATGCAGATGATAATTCATTGCCATTCAGGTGTCTGCTTGTGGCTTTATAGTTGAGCCAGTCTGGACCATCTTTGCTTTCCCTGCCTGTCTTGGTTTCAGCTGATATTTTCTACAAATTGGGGTTGCAGTCATGGACAGTCATGGCTGGTTATGTTGGGAGTCCTCCAGCCCCTGCCACCCCTGTAACTGAACAGCAGAGCAGCAGGTCTGGGGAGGAGGGCCCCCCCCCCCCCGAATAGTGATCAGCGGCGTCAAAGTGGCATCAGCCGTGTGGCATGGAACAGGAGAGGGTTCAGATCCTCTGCATGAACGGCACGGTGCAAAGAGGGCTCCGACGCACTCCGCTCAATCTTTGGCATCAGGTCCTGAACCTGCTCAATACCGACCAGGATCTGTGGAGCGAAGCCAACAAACTGATGAGAATGTGGCTCTGTCATGATGAGGCCACTAACGGGAATTCATTAAGTGGATTATGCTCAGACAGACAGTAGGAATTATACCAGCCAGTTTGGGTATAGCTAATACTGGGATTTACTCATGCCACAGCATGCAAGTTTTAGTAAAGTGATGTTGACTAGCTATAAAGACACAACATTAGCAGAATCCAGGCAATCTCACCTGTGGGAAAAGGGGCCTTTCATCCAATTTGAACTTCAGGCAGTCGATGATGAGTCTCTTCATGGCTTTTGGAGAGTTGCTGTACAGCTTACTAAGGTCGGGGGACAGATAGCCACGCCCCACCATGAAAATGATCTGAAAAGGGAAGATACAAGCAGCTTTGTTTTTAAAATACTCAACACAAGCAAGGCGGACCACTTGAGGCGGACCGAAAGGTTGTGAGTGGAATTTACCTGATCACGGTTGCTGATGTTGGAATAAGGCAGCGTGCCAGACATTAGCTCATACAGCACTACACCATACCCATAGACATCTGACTGGAATGTGTAAGGGTTGCTGTCTTGCATACGGATAACTTCTGGGGCCTGGAAAATGAAGTCCACAGCTGTTATAAACAGAATCACTTATAACCTTTTTTACTAATTTTACTATTGCCATCCCTGCTTGAAATATAAATCAAATCGTTAGGAAGTAACAAGGCAGCACTAAAAAAACACTCTGGACAAACAGTTTGACCCAAATGTCAGTGATGCCAAACAGGGCTCCAGGGAATTTCCAGTGTTACCCACCATCCAAAGAATTGATCCACTGGGCTGCTCCACCTGATGGGACCCACTCCAGCGTGACTTGACCGTTGCCAACCCAAAGTCCCCAATCTTAACCGTCCAGCCCTCATGGAGAAAGATATCTGAGAGTTGAAGTCAAGGAGCATACAAGTGGTTCCTGGTAGTACAAGACTAGGTTGGAGTGACAGACACAGATGACCAGTTCCGTCCCTCCACCAGGATGGTAATCAAGCAGAAAATAATCAACACAAAAGTAAATGTTAACTAGAAGGATACTGTTGGATTTTAGGTCTCTGTGGATGATATTCTTAGCATGAAGGTAGCTGGAATTAGAAATAAATAAATCATAAGGCTTGGACCTGCAATCACCTGCAGTGCCTTCAGTTCCATCACAATATACTTTGTGCATTAGGATGAGCACAACAGAAAGGAGTTCACAACGGGGAACCAGGCCACTGCTCCAGAAATATCAGTCTTCTTGCTTCAAAGTGTAAAATTGGTAAGAAAAATTTATTTAATGAAGATTCTACTGTGTTTTTGGGGAAAGTTCAAGACATAAAATATAAACCCGTATGAAAGAATCCCTTAAAGAACATACCTTTTTTGGAACATACTGTACATTGACAAGACGTGAATCCCATTCGCAAAGTTTATTCCCTTTTGAACTGTCATGACCTGTTCGTCAGATCCTTATGTGTGCCACGCCCCCTCATTTACCTTGTGTGGAATCCTTGTGTGATCAGCTGTATTGAGTTGCTGTCATTAGTCCTGAGTATTTCAGTGTAGGTTTAAGTATGTTTCCCGAGTCCGGTCATTAACGTTATTTTGACTTTGCTGCCTGTTCCATTGTCCTGCTTGTCTTTACCTTTTGATTAAACCCTGTGTTCCCTGATTTCCTTGCATCCTGGTTCCTGCTTCCCCGTGCCCCGGCAATACGTGACAGAAACGCCAACGGTTACATAAATATTAGAAAATACCTAATTTACTGTCTTGTAATAGTACGTACACATTAATGTAAATTCAACGCGCAAAAATTATAAATTTAATTCAAAGGTGCTAATGTTTATGTAAATAGCAAATGCATCCCGTGTTTTCTTCTCGAGACGCATTTGCTATAAACACTGAAAGGGTTCATTTACTCATTTTACCCTACTGTGAATGCAAAAAGAAAACGGCAGCCAATGCTGTGTTCTATGACTTTGTAGGGGTAACAGTATACTGTACTGTAAATGTACTAGTGTGACAAATATCCGCTAGGTGTTACTGTACTCAATTTTTACATCAAACATTTGATTTTTTTATAAAAGAAAATGTATTACGCTAACTTTTAAATTAAATTAAAGTGTTTTGGGAGCATATTTAGGATTTAAACTATAGAAATAAGCACATATTACCATTTTTAGTAACTCTACCAAACATCCGCAAATCCTTCTCATCACATAACCTTGCAAATGTCCAAGGTCTTAGTGTTGTTGAGATTATAGTTTTGTCCATAGAAATGAAGAGTCCCCATAGATAAACAAATACATGGACTGTGTATGTGTGTGCTTGTGTGAACGTGCGCGCACACGTGAGAGAGAGGGTAGTGCGTCTTACTCCATGCCCTGAGCCGTCTGCCGCGCCACATCGATGCGTCGCATAGTGTCGAACTTGGTGTCTGTGACGTGCAGGTGCCGGTAGAGGCTGCTGCCCTCACACCACT
This sequence comes from Stomatorhinus ivindoensis, assembly GCA_019775895.2. NCBI lineage: Eukaryota > Metazoa > Chordata > Actinopteri > Osteoglossiformes > Mormyridae > Stomatorhinus > Stomatorhinus ivindoensis. The sequence goes on from JABFEB020008406.1 coordinate 15,357, forward strand.
GTGTGATGATGGCAAACTTGGGCTTCGTCATGAAGCCCATGAAGAGTAAGATGTTGACGTGACGCGTCTTCCTGGAAGGAGAAGAACAAAGTCAAACATCCGAGTCCACTACGAATTGTTTAACCCCCCCCCCCCCCTCCCCCCAAGAAATAGTCAGCAGCCAATACAAAAGTACTGCTGGCCCCCACTCCGACTAACATATCGCTGAAAGCAACCACCAGGGCCACTGCTATAGCTTTTGTGCCCCATGAAAGTGCATCATACTGGGTCCCCACCCCAGACTAATCTAGTTATGCTCCAGCATCCCCTGGTAACCACTTATACCAGTGACACGCGAGCTGGGCTGACCTGAGCACCTGCATCTCGTTTTTGAAAGCCTGCAGCTGCTCTGGCGTGGGGTCCGTCACCTTCAGGATCTTCACAGCCACATCCCCATGCCACTTGCCCTTGAAGACGGTCCCGAAAGACCCAGTGCCAATGCGCTTCAGAATGGTGACCTCACTTGAGTGCACCTCCCAGTAGTAGCTCGAGTCCCGGTTTCCACCACGGTGCTGAAACACATTTCCATTCACCAAAGCATGGACACCTCCAGTTCAGATGTCAAGACATGTGAGAATTAATCAGTAGCACTTGATTACGTTAGAAGTTCTGAAGTTCTGTTACAAGCGGGAAAAACCCACAAAGGTGAACCAGGGTGCCAGCAAACAGCTGCAATTCTTAATCCAGCTCACCACTTTCTTTTTGTCATCTGAGGAGGAGGACTTTCGCTCCTTGGTCTCTGAAGGAGACTTGGGATGTCGTTTCCCAGGCGAACCAACAGAAGGAGGACTGGTGGAAGGTTTAGACGAAGTCTCCAATCCTGGAATCAGGGTAGCAAACACACACAAAACTTTGACTGGAATGGGGGAAAAGACTGAGAGACTCTTCAATTATGGGATTAAAACTTGAACCATACCTCAGCAGAATAATAAACTCAGAAGAGGTGCAGTCATGCAAGTTTTATTCATAAAAAATTTTAAAAAATAATCAAACACTCACCCATTGAGTTGTTTTTATTTAGTGCTTCCTACAGACAAAAAGGCAATGTATGCATTTTAGGTATCTAAATATAAAACCAATTAGAATCAGAAATAAGGAAAAATACATCGGGAGATACACAGTGTTACAATCTCAAATTCTCCACCCAGATAAAATTGAGAAAAAAACTGAACCATAAGGTTAATGAACCAACAAGCACCAAAGCTCACCTCGATAACTCCAGGCCCTACTGTGCTGAACATGTGGACATTGGGAGTTGATGTGGACCGGTGCCGCTGAAGGGACTGGCTGCCAGAGTCATGGGGGGGGAAGTGGAATGCCGAAGAGGGTGACAGCAGCCCCAGTCTGAGAGAAAAGTAGAATAATGGTACAGATGAATGGTTTCTACCATGAATCAGATTAAAAGATCTGTGCACACAGGATTCACATTAATAGACTTGTATTATTGACAGCACCCCTCCAGAGTGTCCTGCCTTCCATTTGGGTTTTCAACTTGTATTAGAACAGCAGACTAAAATGAAGGTTAAATGGTTTCTGGTTCAAATATTAGGAGGAATTAATCCTGAACTTTTTTCTGTTCAAACAAAATCTGAATTAAACTGCATGATGAAAAAATGTATCCAGATAATTTAAAGTTTTTACATAAATACACTAAAGATAAGTCACAATGCTATCATGTATTGGCATATTTGAATCACAACACACTATATGGTTACACGTGCAAAAAAAGTTCATAAAACTTTCAGGTAACATTCTTTATACAGACAGTCCCTAGGTTACTGTTCCAAGTTGGTCTTAGTCTAATTTGTAGGTAAGTCAGATCAATAAATAAATAATAATAAATAATAATAATAATAAGTAGTATATAATAATAAATGTAACTATATACTGTACATTATTAACTGTAGAGTACCTCAAGCCGAGGTAGCACTGAAGCAGTGCAATGTTTTCACAAGTGTCACTAAGCCAGGGGTGGCCAATCTCATCTGCAAAGGGCCGGTGTGTATGCAGGTTTTTGGCATAATCTGTAGGTCGATCAACTTAATATCATGAGGTTAGAGTTCCCGAGTCCTTTCACCAGGTTCAAAAATCAACATATAGAATAACGTGGAGACCTGCTGCCCTCGTTTCCATTGTCTTTCCATCAGCACAGGTTCAGTCAGCGGCCTTCCCATCGACATCAAGCTCCGGGAGCTGTATCTCTTATTCAGACCCTTTAAGGATTATGAAGGTTCTCTAATTAAGTTATTTTCCATCAGATGTTCAAACCCAGGTGTGAGGACTCTTCAGCCAATCAGTCCTCTAATTAGTAATCTAATTAGGGAGTTACAGTGAAAATCTGCACACACACCAGCCACCCCTGTACTAGGCAGTGCATGTCTTCGTCATTACAAACCATTGTCATTGAGTCAAATTTTTAATACAATATGCTTTATGGCAGCCTGTTCATAAGAACAGCATTCGCTTGAACACATGCATTGCAATATTCAGTAGCCTAAGAACTACAAAAACTAGCTTTAATTATGGTTTTCACAAAATTGACTGAAAAATCCAACAGTAGAAGGATGAACATCTTTTCATATACCAGAAAGAACTTACTTAGGCTCTGGAGTTAAGGCCATGTCACTTTTGGATATGTCTGGTATGAGTAAAGTGATTGGAGGATACTCATCTAGGCCTGTATTGGGTAATCTGTCCAAAAGAAAGACCACGGTCTGTTAGTCGCCTGTCAGTGCAAACACCAGGGAACCCACAGAGATTTAGGACATACACAGACCCTTCACTCACACATGCCGTGTGTGATAAAGCACTCACATCTTGTTCATCGTGTCCATGTCCACACACACGGTAGGCACCTTGCTGCTGCAGTGCTGATGGAACTTGTACCCACAGGTCTGACAGCGGAAGCCATTAAAGAGGAATTTGTGGCAGAAATCACAGTAGGCCAGCTTCAGGAAGGTCTTACGCACCTGTGAACAGTAATTGGAACAGCCAATTGGTGAATGACCGGACAGTGACATCTCCTCTCTAATGGTTGCAGTGATATAGGCAAATTTGGGGTACTGAGTAAGGGACACCATGCCAGTCCATTAAAGAATAGGGGCAACTAAGTTACCAATAAACCAACCAGGGGCAGCGTGGTGGCGCTGCTGCCTCACAGCAAGAAGGTCCTGGGTTCGGTCCCAGGTCCTTTCTGTGTGGAGTTCACACACTCTCCCCATGTTCGCGTGGGTTTTCACTAGGGACTCTGGTTTCCTCCCACGGTCCAACAGCATGCAGAATGGGTTGATTGGGGAATCTAAATTGGCCCTGTAGTTGTGTGAGTGTGTGCGCCTTGCGGTGTGTTTGCAACAGCCCAGGGTTGGTTCCTGCCTGCGCCCATTATTCCCAGGATAGACTCTGGTCACCCCCCCCCATCACCCCCACCCCCACCCCACAACCCCAGTTGGGATTCAGCGGTTTCAGTTAATGGATGAATGGATGGATGGATGGATGGACCAACTAGCGCAAACATGGGACAAAACAAGACTCAGATTAAACTAATACTGAATGAATGATACCAGCCCTGCCTGTACCCTATGTACCCTAAATGTTTACCCAAAATGGTTATATTAAAAGAAAAAAAAGATTTTACAAGGTTAAGACATGGGTAAATTCCCATGGCAAGATCACTCACAAAGTTGTGCATGGTAAGGGGAACATCATCCAAGATCTCCACAAGCAGCTCCTCCCCAACAAGTGGCGTAATGTCCGTGCTCCAGTCAGTCAGTCTTTTGTGACTGGGACAGACATACATGTGATGGTCACTGTGTGTATTTTCTGCACATCCACAACACATTTTTCTGCTAGAATGACTAAGCTCATGTGAAGTTATACTGCTTAAGATGGTGTGGACGACTGGTTCTGGAAGCATTGGAATTGGGGTTGAGAAAGCTGGCGTTGATCCTTTGCAACTCAAAAAAACGTCTACTTGACATTTACACGAGATCTGGCAGTATCCGCACCAATGGCCTATACATACATTTCTCAGATTAGCTAATTTCAAAATATCTCACACACACCGGCATAGACATACAGACACGTTTCATTTATGTTTACATACAAAACGATACAGATACATCAGGAGACACTAGCACCGCAAACCAGTCCTGATGAGAAATGTTTTGCATCTTTCTGCAACTTTAAGCAGCAGAGCAGAGTAGAACAAAGCACTTACCCCTCAAGAAGACGAAAAACAGCACAGCAATCCTGGCTGAGTCCTCGCACTTTCAGAGCTTTGTCCAGGCTGTCTCGGACTGTCTGCCCAGGCCGAACATTCACCTGGAGATACAGAAGGTTGACCCGCCATTAAAGAGGTCATTCTATTACTAAACACAAGACAATCTAAAGTTAAAGAACTCAGACTGTCACTGCATACAAGACAGCAATCTGTTACTAGAAGCTGTTACTTCTGAAACTGTAAAAAGAAATTGGTAGCTTTTTCCATAAACTGCACCTTCATAATGCCTTTAAAATGCACTTATAAAACAGTCATAAGCAGCCTGTACATATATCTTAACCTAACGTACCTTAACAGCTTTATTGTACATTAATAAACAATATAACCAGCATTATAATTAGGGATGCACAAAACTGGTACGCAAATTCACCTTTAAGAACGATTTTTGTGACAATCAATTGTTTATAAAAGCGCAAATGCATACCTATGTGCATTTGCACTGCTATGACAAGAAAATACCTTGCATTTTAACCCGTATACTGCAAATGAAGTCGAGTTACCATATAAAGATTAAAATACAGTACCGTTCTTAAAGGTAAATGCGTACTTGCGTACCAGATATGTTCACCCCTGATTATAATCCAATAATTATATATTTGTTATTAATATATAGTAAACCTGTTAAGATACTGAATGTTCAATGAATGCATAATAAATGCATTAGGATGTAGTTAATGTAAAACGTTACCAAGAAGTCAGACCAAATAAGAAATGCAAAACTAAGCATGTTTCCTGTCATCAACAGAAAGGCATTTTGAAATCTACTGCATTAATATTCTCAGTATTTATTCCCAAATGACATGAACTTGCAGAAAGACTGCAATGTTCTTCAAACACCACAGCACAAGTTAAAATCACTGTTAAAATCAGATCAATTCAAGTCAACTATCAAGATGAGTGCCTGCAGCCAGAATACTGGACACATCAAGTCTAAGATGGGCGACCCGACGGCAGCCACCTACCACAGTGCGTTGCTTGTTAGGGAGGTAGACACGAATGGTACCACCACCACGTGGCGTGTCCTCCGGGCTGGTCTCCACGGAGGAGGAGCAAGAGGAGGAAGACGACATGGTGGGAGGCAGAAGGAGTGGAGGGGGGCGTGCTGACAGACTCCAGCCACTGGACAGCTTCATTCAATGGGGGCACAAACACAGGGCCTCACCTGGAACCTGAGACAGACAGACAAGGTGGGACACTAAAGCAATACAGGTCACCATTTTAAAGGGAATTATCAGCATTAAATATCGGCTCATTTTTAACCATTGTGCAATACCGATGGGATGATGGCAAAAAATAGTATATTAGCCAACTGTTCAGTACACCCCAGATGGTTCAATACACACACGTGAACGGTATTACGATATTTTCCTATTTGTATTGGCACAAATATGATTTTCCCCCCAAAAAATACACATTAAAAATGGGGTCATCTTATTTGAGGGCTAGAATTTAAATGTCATTATACAACACCAGACAGCATAAATGATCCGCCTCCTGGCATAAATAACCTGCACATTTCAAATGGATTCAACGTTTCAGCATTATGTGAGCGATACTCCCACCCACTCCCAACAACTGGCTGATATCATGTGACACCATGGGATTGGTTAGCAGCTGGCATGCTTTGTACCGCACCGCACTTATCTTTAAATGGCGTAAATAAATATTTGTGCCTTTATGCAAATGTCGTAACTGCAATGTTTGTCGTGAAATGCATGTTTCCTTAGCGTGTAACCCTGAGAGCCATGTAAATTGTTGGTTTCTTTGTCTGTACCACAGCTAGTATTTCATTTTAAGAAATATTATTGTCATCTCCTTTATTAAAATGACTGGACCACAATATGTTTCTCCCCCCTTCGTATATATTTTTGTCAAATACATTTATTTTGCATTATAAAGATAAGATTTGATAGCAGTGGCCTTGCTTCAAAAACCTGACATGCTTCTCTTTTTATAGAACCACCTCACCATAAAGGCATCTTTATCGCAACTTGTTTGATATACATACAGAAATATGTATCCTGTTACATATAACAAAGAAGGTAAATCACTTCCAGATTGTCAAAACTTAGACATAATAGTAACAGAGAATGCTTGGATGGGTAGCTGACTTAATGCTACACTTTATCATTTTTTAATTTAATATTGCCTGTACAGGTAATGTACATACTTGGTACACTGCTAATTTAAAACTGATAACCTGTAAGTCGTTGTCTAAGTAAAGAAGCACTTGAAATGCCCAACAGAGTGGCTTTCAAAGTGTACAATGAGGGAGGAGGGGCATTATTGTAATTACACACACATGCACCAATGTACCTATTATAGAAAATGTAGGCATACTGGTGCACCAATCAGTTAGGTAAAAAAAACACTACCAGTAGCTGCCACAGAGAGACCACGGAGAAAGCACTTCCTAGTCTCACATGATAAAACATTCATCCAGGCAGTCTACAGGGTGCACAGTCTACTTGGCTGAACTGGTCTGCCTAGTGTATTACTCGAGATCAGTCTTGATCTCAAGACCACATTTTTGCGGTCCTGTGGCATGTACTACGAAGCAGGGTTATTGGCTTATCGGGGTAACTTGTCGGATTTAAGGTACCACAGTTTAAATGGACTTCATATTCGTTCACTTACATTTTGCCCAGACTACCTTAAATACGACAAGTTACCCAGATAAGCCAATAACCCTGCTTCGTAGTACAGGCCCCTGGTCTTGGCTTGGAATCGACTTCATTTTGACTCAGTCTTAACTTGGTCTCGGACATAGACGACATGAAGTTTTATTGCAAGATCAGTCAAGACCACTCATGAAACACCTCATTATTTGTGTCAACAGCTTAATATTCATTTGTTTTTTCACCCTAAGAACCAGACAAATGCAAAATGTGTTGATTTTGATAATTGATAATTTCTTGTCATATCAGTGCAAATGCACATAAAATACATACGCATTTGCACTGTCACAGCAATGGATTGTCACACGTATCGCTTTTAAATAAGATTACGTACTTGCATACCAGTTATATGCAGCCCTGATTATAACAAAGATTGTATCAGAAGTTCGGATCGGTATTGGTGCCCATCCAGACAAATTTGACGGATCAGGTATCGGTCATGTGTGACCAATTCACGTCCTATACTTACTTATTTAGTTTTTGGCAATCTCTAAAAAGATACCTCATATTTCGTGTTAAATCGATTTGAACAATCAATCGCACGCCAGCTCTTTTACATGCGTTTTTACGGCATTCAAGACTTGAATAAACTCATGGTAAATGTAAAAGCTGGTAGCTAAATAGAGCCACTTTATAATTATGCAATTTATAATCCGATTAGTCGACTAATCGTTTTAATAGTCGATGACTAGTCAACTATCAAAATAGTCATTAGTTGCAGCCCTACTATAATGCACAATACCTTCATAATGCAACACAAAACATCCTTATTTGTTATACTGACCATTATGCATTAAGAAGATATTCATAGTGCATTATGGATGAGACCTTCACAGAGCATTCATAATGCATGAGAAACATGGCATAATGTGTCATGGCTTTTCATAAAAATTTATAGCTATATCAATAATACTTTATGAATGCTAATGAAATGTTAGTAAATGATTTATAAGAACAGCAATTAGGCTTTACGAATATGGGCTTCAAAGATAGTGTTACCAAAATATTTATAATTGATTATAAGCCTATAAAGAAAGGGATAGAAAACAAAAAAAATCAGCTGGGGTTTACTTTATATTTTCACAATAATTATTCTTTATTGTATATGTATGTTTGATGTTGCGCTCTGTCAAAACAGTTCAAATAGAATGCACCTATTGTGTAATTGGAACACCTCCTACATGTAAACGCAATGACGTGTTACAGCGTTGGTTTGTTGCTTGGAGCTAAAATGACTAAAAGTTTCATTCTCGAATTTCACTTTACCAATCATAGCGTATATAGGTGGAAAAATGATGGCAATAAACATTCAGCATTAGACTCTAATAAAACAAAACCATAAAGCGTATGTGGCCATACAGTAAAATTTCGTTATAACGGACTTCAAGGGACCTGGCAAAACAGTCCGTTATATCCAAAGTCTGTTATTATCCAGAGTTACTATATGCCCAGAACACAACCACAGGACACCATTTACTCATGTCACACCCCAACAGACATACTTGTGGTTTAGATTATTATATTGTACATGTAGTAATCCGACTTCACCTCACCAGATGTGTGACTATTAATAATCCCGACTAAGTATCTGTGCTGGATATCACCAGCACAACACACACCTTGTAGGTGGAGCCTGCATGTAGATTACGTTAAAAGTGGCTCAGGGGACCAAATTGTCCGTTATAAGCGAAACTCCATTATATGCAAGTCCACTATGTTCGATGCCTTTTCTACATGTTCTTAAAGGTGCACGGCCGAGACCAGCAGACCTTGTCCGTTATAGACAATATTCCATTATAAGCGAGTCCACTATAATGGGGTTTTACAGTACAATATAATAAGATTAAAATCAAAGGGATGGAAAAAACACTCAAAAATGGATGGGGTTTAAAAAGGGTTAACACTGTACTGTGATTGAAGCAGGATGTTTTACACCCAAAGTTCAAATGGAATCAATAAAACGTGACTAATTTAATAAAATCGTACAGAACATTTGTACAGAAGCATTTATATTGCCTTCTGCAAAAAAACGGTCGCAAAACAAAATATCTAGTCACATTGGTCACCATTTTAGTCGCCATGTGGAGCCCTGTCAACTTGTCTCCGTTCTATGTGAAATGTGTGTATGAGCTCGGTTGTCAGCATATGCAGTAAGTTTTGCATATACAGATTGTTGCTTATTGCAAAGCATTCCTTTCTGCTGTTGTTTTATTAAAGACATCATCGATTATTCGACATCGACTCGACTTTCAGGACATAACGGTCAACTTCAGATTTAACTAAGTCACGGAACCCCTATAATGGACACAAGCCAGAAAGCCTCCATAGAGCAAATCAGGCCACTAGGTTATGGAAACTGCTAGAAGCAAGAGCACAAGCCTGAGGGAACAAGCAAAACTGCCTGTGTGTCCATATCAGCACTCTCTAGGGGTAAAACTTGGCAAGATGTTCCTCTGCAATCAGCAAGACAGCAAGTCTAAAGTGGGTTTTCCTGCATTTATAATAGCATTCTTAAACTGCCTGTCCACAACAGTTTGGCAGTAGGATAAACAGGACAAGTATGTCCTCCACCTAAAAGGCACTAATTACAATCTGTTATATATAAAGGCCACCTTACATATTTACATACTGTCCACCATATGTGCCTGCCATGTGACTATCCAGGTACGATGGCAATCCATCCGCACTTGAAGAGCCATTGCTAGAGCTGCAATTGTAACCCTGGGATGCTTATTAGTCAACACTTTCACAAAGTAACTTAGCTTCATTCATTTATGCAGGTGGACATTTCAGTGACTGATTCCTTTGCTCCATGGAACAGGTAGCAGGGGTTCTCATGGGACTGAAAGTTACACGTTCATTACGTATGTCACATACATGCCTCTCACTCTTCAAGACTCACAATCTTAAAATGTATGGACATTTTCCCACCACACCAAGTACTGTAATTTTGGTACTTTCTTGAAGTACCAAAAATACAGTACCTTGAGGTGTTAGTTTTCCACTGGTGTAAAGCCCGGTACTGGTGCCAAATGACATCACAAAAAGGCAGGATTTTTTGTGATGAATCTGAAAAAATTGCTAAATGTTTAGAAAACAGTTAAGTTTTATCTCCGCTGCTTTTGCACAAGCACTGCAGGTGTTCTCAGAAACAATTGTAATCATTTTCATACTTGCTGTTTATATCACTCGAAGGCGGGTTTGTGAGAAATTTATGAACTTTTTGTTTTACACATACCACAATATTTGTTATGACAAAATCACATTGCTAGGACAGCAAGCTATATGTCTGTTGTATTTGTAAATTCAACAAAATACTTTTTAATTCCTTATGCCATCCAGATCTTTTTGTTGTACATGTTCTTAGACCAAATCGCATTTTTTTTCTCTTCATTTATCATTATTTTCTGAGTCCGCAATTGTTTTGAAGGTGGCGTTTGTATTGTGTTTCAGCAGCAGGATATTTGCATAACCAAATCGACAAAGAAAGCATTTCAAGTCCCACCCCAAAGTACCGAAGTACCAAAGAAGTACCCCAGCTTGTTTGGGACTTTCAGTTTAGAAAGTTTTGGTACTGGTACTCAAACAGAAGTCAATGGAAAAGCAAAAGTACCGTACTTGGTACGGTGAAAAAGCACCCTAAGTTTCCCTACTGCTGTAGACCTGGTTCCCTGCCAGGCCTCAAATTTAAACCACCACTGTATAGCTACAGAAAATGTAATGATAGAAGTTCTAATATCTTAACACAAAACACCACCAAGCATTGTGTAAATAACTTAATGCCTGAATGCGTCTTCTGAGGATCTTTCTACCCAGAAATCCCAACCCAATTCCACTTCAAACTTCCCAGGTAACAGCAGAGCAGATGTTTGACATCCACCATAGCAATCTCAACGTCAACAAGAACAGTACCCTTTATTTACTAGTACACACATAACTAATGCTCATACAAACCAGATAAACCATAAACCACTACAGCAAATAATACACTGATACATTTGGTACCTATTTAGCAAAATTCTGGAGGAAAAAAATGCAGCTGTAGATCAAAGACATACAAGATTACATTAGCCAAACTATGACAGAACCCACTGAGAATGAAGATTTTTATGTAAAATTCTGAACTAGCTAATGTAACGTTTCCATAAACAATTTAATGAGCAGGAACATAAATTTAAGATGTTTTTATTTTTATACTTCTAATTCAGAACAAGTCTGCAATAGTTAAAGAAAAAATGATTTTCACAAGAGGAAACTGTGTGGAAATAAAGTCCAGCACAAATAAAGTAGTTACACAACTTGTCCTGCCAAGAAGGTTTTAATAGAACACTTTCTAACATACTTTCAGGTTCTGCAAAGCTTGTAATTTTCTTTTGCCAGGATAATGTCATGTAAGCTGGGCCCAATGCAGAGGAATTTACTATAATACCATAAAAGCCAGTCTTCAAAACCATTTGATCTTCCATTCCAGAAGAAAAATTAATGAACATATGCAAATTTCTACAAATATAATACAAAGAAGGTCGTTGAAAGTGGCAGGAACAGGGTCCTTTTACGAGCAAGACACTTAAATACCTACTGAAACATCTAGTCAGATAACTCACTATAACCATCGTTGTACCTCGGCCGCTTAATTCTACTCTCAAAAATGTGGTTTCTTAAAAAACACATCATGGGAAGTAGAGGCACTGACTAGAGGTCCTCTCTTGTACCCTCCCGCCAGCGCTAACATCATTGTCAAAAGACTACCATTCCTACTCCACCACTTTTGCACCTGGCACAAATTGGATATGAGGAGGAACACTAGGAGGGCCCCTCTCCGGCGCCGAAAACCCTCAGGTACGCGGTCAAGGTAAATTGTGTTCCGGTAGTAAGCCGGCCAGCTACTATTAATTATACAAAAGACAACGTAATACAGTATCGACACATTATGCCCCGTCGAAGGCAGAGCAGCCACCAAATAAGACTGGTTTCTCTCGCCATCCAGATGCCGCTTCTAGATTGTCTCGTTACTACTCACATATAGAACTATTTTACTAGAACAGGCAGGAAAGTAGCTACGGGTCAGAGAAACGTATGGGTTAAGCAGCAAGCCAAAAAAAAAATTTTCCACGCACAAAACTAACTGTCTGTTAAACACACAGGACTAGTCACTAAGATAAAGAGCACACTGGAATGCTCCTTGCTAACACATGGTAAGTGAACTTGTTCTTGTTCTGAATGGTTAGCTGGTTAGCTGCCTGATTGAGCCAAGTAAAACTAGTGACTGCCGATCGCCCTCCGGCTCACAGCGCAGCCTGAGCTTAACACCTGCGCCCTGTTACGATCTTTAATGCGAACCGGCATTGTGTACATCTGGAAAGGCTTGCTCCCAGTTTGTCGTTTTCTAAATTCACGTCAGGTGTTTGTCACACTGAAACTGGCTACTGTTTCTGAGACGGAAAGGGATTAGCAGACTAGCTACTTTTACTCCCCTCCACTTTTAAAAGTTGCAGACTACAGAATAAATTATGACTCAAGTTTTAAAAGAAAGAACTTCTAACCCAGAAAGACGATAAATTAAATTATCTATAACAAAGAGATAATCAGATATTTTCCTTAATGTATTTTTTCTGAAAATAAACACCTACCTGCGTCGGCCATCTTGAATACTCTCGAACTGAAGAACAAGGCAAGAATTTCTGTGTCGACAGAGCGGAACAAGCGCATGACGCATCTCTATTGGTTCATTCAAGAAATGGGCTTCGCTGATTGGGTAGCGAGTCCCATGAATTCTAAAATTACCTAGCTAATGGAGTGGTTAATACAGTTGCGTGGCTGCAGTTACTACTGCCTTAAAAGAAGCCGTATAAACATTTTTCATTTCTTGCTTATGGGAAACATTCTCGAAACTTGCTGGATAGTGAATTTGCTAACGTGCTCTGCATGTATGTGTCAGGTATTTGGGATGTTTAACAAAATCTTTGATAACATAATGTACTACTGAAGAAGTATTAGTAGTTTAGTATGAAAATGTGCCTTGAGAGAAATGTGCTTGTAGGAGATGTAAGTGCAGCACAGAACAAACCGCGATCATGTAACATGGAAGGTTAGTATTTATATACTATTGGTTGGATTTCAATGAGAGAAATGCAAGTCCTGCATTTCTCTCTTTAGATTGTGCACTGAAACAGAACTCATTGGTGAATTTTGTCAGTAATACACTTATTAAACTTGACATATACCTGTGAAAGAATACATGACTACATGCTTAACAGTGCTACTGCCTCTAGTAAGAGCAAGACACGTGCCCTGTGACCGATCGAGTTCTCGCATTTCAAAGCAAAATAATAAAAAAATTTATCTTGGCATTATTATACAACTCGTTCGTTTTAAAGCGGTTTGGTAATCGAATGTTTTAATTATAAAATATTTCAAAATGTACTGTCAGAAGTGGGATTCGAACCCACGCCTCCAGAGGAGACTGCGACCTGAACGCAGCGCCTTAGACCGCTCGGCCATCCTGACTATTAGACATGCGTGTTGTCATCATCATAGACAACACAGATTTTTTTTTTTTGCAGGAAATGTAATATTTAAAAATCACGAGTGTCTAGCGTTTTTAATAATCATTTAGGATTTCTTACAAAGCTCTGAGGTTACATGTGTAACCAGGAAATAAAGATTTGTGGATTTTGGTTCCAGCTCAGCTAAAACAGTAACATATGAAAAACAGAAAACTGCTGAACAAACAGAGTACATAATTTAAAATGGCATCCACAATATATTGCACTTTGGAAACTGTAAGGAAAGTAATGAGGATTTCTTAAGATTTGGGTCACCACTCAGTCAGGCAGCTACAGGTGGATGACACTCCCAGAGTGCCACAGATCAAAGATTTTAAAGCATTCCTTACCGAAATGTCAAAGAAACCAAGTATGACACCTAATGAGTAATGGTCTGCTGGGACTCTTGAACGCAATGCCTGTGTTCACCATAACAAAAATACAGAACAAGAATGGTCATGGGAGGACACTGCAGAGGAAGCTTTTGCTCCATTAAAATGTTTTGTAGAGAGTTGAGATAAAATTGACCTTTTTGATGAATGTGCGCAGTGTTATGTTTTGATAACCAACACCAAAACCTCATCCCAACTATGAGGCATGGAGATGGTAAAATGGTGTGGGACTACTTTCACAATCAAGTGAGCTTTATTGTCGTATCATACATACCTAAAAGTATACATTGGTGCAACATAACATTCCCCCATGATTTGGAACACAGGCTGAAACCTCTTTGTATTAAGGAATGAGCCAAATTACCATCTAATTGCAGTGCTCTTCTGCTCAGTAGAATCCAGCTTATATTATTTCCAGTTGAGATTCAACTAGTTATCAATGGTCCACATACAACCATCTATAACTGCTCACCCTGGTCAATAAAGATAAATGCTGTTTGTTGTCCATCATTATTAAGACAACATTTATGAGGCTGGGTCACATAAAACCAGATACAGATTTCCCCCCAGAAGACCAATGAAAAATACTTACTAACCTACTTGTAAAGCTCAAAATTGCAATTGAAGAAATGGATCCAAGAAGAAAAACACTAAATTTGTACAGTATAAACTTCCCATAGGGCAAATACAAATTGGCTTGGTTACAGAAACGCTAACAGATTCCTGTTAGAGAAAGGGGAATCCAATAATTTTTTTTTTGCTTTTTAAAAAAATCCACAACATCTGTGTTTTACAAGGCATTGTTTCAACAGAAAGTATCAGGGTAATCAGAAAATTATTCACACATCCAATCAATGAGCAAGCCAAAGAGTTTGGACAAGATAAAAAAAAGTGAAAAAAAAGAAGTGAAACACCAACCTCCTGTACAGCAAACCTCTTTGCAACCTGGTAAATTTCCTATAGCCAGTATTCACTAATGCTGAAAACAGGATATTATGGCATCAATATATGACTTCTCTGAAGCAGTAGTAGAATCACTGAGTAGCAAATATGCAGTTTTTGGTCCCAAGTCTCACAGCTACTCTGTGGTCAGAACCCTGCGCTTTTTTGCTGTATGCATGTAGCTGTGCAAACGCCACTCCACGTCTGCTGTGGCCTCGTTCTCCAGAGTTCCGAGCTTGATCATATACACTGTGGCAAGACAGGAAAAAAAGACCGACTCAAAAAAGGGATCCACTGGGGGGGGGGGGGGTAAAATCATACAGGTAATTCTCATTTACACCATGTCTATATTTACTAGGCATGATTTAAATGACAAGCATATTTTCAAATTATTTCAGCATGCGACTTACATTTCATTTCAAACCTTGGCCCCACTTCTGTTAGTTCAATATTCTTGTGGTCAGTTTTCTTATATGTGTGATGTCTACAAACAAAAATTACCAGAGCTCAAAAGAAACATTCATGATCACAGCATCAAATTATGATCTAGGTTGACCAAAGGATTTATAAAGGGTGGAATTGGAAATCTTCTCTGTCTCACCTGAAAGAAATGTAGTCTTCCTGATTGGCAAATGTGATCACACGTCTGCTGTCTTCCTTGGGCACTGGAAACAGATACTTCAGGATGTTGGATACCTGAATAAAGAGAAGTATTTTCAGAAGAAAAGCATTACTACCGTGACTTTTGTGACCAGTTTGTATACCACATACCCAAAACCTCCGAGTAAAACCCTCCATACCAGACTGTGGCTCACCCATGGAGCATATCAACATATCAGAGGGAATCAATACTAGGACTTCAATGTACAGTCAACCCTTCTCTACTGCAGCTTTCTTCATCATGGTTTCGCTATATCGTGGCACCAAAATAAGAAATGGTGAGTTTTGTGATAGCTGCAAATGACATGTGAAGGCCAGCAGACGACATAAAAGTTTAGTAACTTATAAACGCATAAAATATATGTACAGAGCTGGTTTGGAGGACACCAGGCCTGTTTAGGGCGGCCTCTCACAGTGGCTTATACTGATCTTTGTGTCTCACATTTCTCATGTTTTTTCGCTCCACTCACATGGTGGTTTTGCTCGCCAAGGGGACCAAAAAATTTCAAATGGCTTTTCCAGATCACGGAGGACCTGAGACTCTAACCCCTGCAACGTGGTAGGGGTGACTATAGAACTTCCTAGTCAAACCAAGTGTAGAAAGAAAAGGGGGAGAAGAAAAGGCTGACATCTTTAAATAAAGAGGTATCTAATTCGGAAAATATCCAAAGCTACTCACCATAATAATATATTAAATTAATATTATATAATAATATGAAGCACCATACTTTATTTGCACTTCAACACTATTGGATTACGTGAGCACAAATGGAAATACTACAAATACTACTTGCGCCTATGTAACAATGATTGGCGATCAGAACTGTCAGGATTACAAAGTTAAACTCAATTACTAAGAAGCACAGATTAAAATTTTCCTTCTCAATTTCTCGACAACTTGATGGAGGGACTACAGCACATAGTGGATGAGGGTTCTTCTATGGAAGAACTTCCGATTAAAACTGACTGAAAATGAAGTCGTCTGTCAGTATTGCAAAGCAGAACTTAAACATCACCACCGAATGCCCCACTGTGCATCACCACAGCACAGACAGCAATGCAAAAACATCTTATAAGATGACATTTGGGTTTGATTGACTTGCCCAATACTGCAAGGTTAGCCATAGATATGTGCCATTTAGCCTCGTGAAGTAGCATAGCCTGTCTTTGTCATCACGTTCACTTAAATTATTTTGCTTAATTTACTTTCTATGCTTCCTGTAAGTCAAAATAATCGCTGATAAAACAAAAGTTGGTCCTGTTACTTAGTCATATCATCTTACATAGTATGTTACATAATGATTGGACAATGTTATTCTTGTTTTGTTAACGTATTATGAGTTTTACGACTAATGAGTTTTACGAATGAGACTGGGAAAAATACACTGCGATATTTAGGAACTGAAAACTAAACAGCCAAAAAGAGCTTTAGTAGCAGAGTCTGTCAAATAAGTTGGTAGTGTTGCCCTGTGTTGTGCCACAGACACAAAGCAGTGCTGAGAAATCAATTACATTTCCTCAATAATGGAATATAAAATATTTCCATACAGTGAAAGATGAATTTTTTGCGGCCAGTTCCTGCTTACTTTTCCCATCTTTGCTCATTTTGTTTAATTCCTCACAAATGCTCTAAATGGACTAAGAGTCCAACAGCCAGGACGAGAATGATTGTGACCCTCTCGTAGATCTCATGCAAATGAACACCCTTAAACTGAAACTTGCAAAATTTCCACCTGACTGAGTAAAAAGGTTTTACACAACTTATTGACGGTTTGAACCCAGCATTACTATCATGGTCCTTACAATGTGACAGTTGCATGTGCATAAAATGTCAAGTGGATATTAACATCATGCAAGCTTTCAGGGCAGTGCAGTGCCACAGTGGGTTGGAGGGTCGTAGCTAGGGTTGCCATCCATCCAGGATTTTCCATTATATGTTACATTACTTATAAATGGTTGCTCTGTGAATCATCAAATTAATCAGTAGATTACTTGATTATTGATATAATCAATCGTGACAGGCTTATTGGTGATGCAAATGCATGGATTTCTTACTCAGTAAAGCACTCTGGATAAGGTTGTATGAGAAATGAGAACATGTCAAGTAAATAAATGTTAAAACATCTCATTAAGAATCTATAGAGAAAAACAACATGAGCTAAAACCCACATTCGTGCTTCACTCACTCTCTGCCCCAGGCGCGAGCTGAAGTTGTGGAAGATGAGGTGTGGGAAGGCCTCAGACATGGTGCCAATGTCTGGGATGTCGTGTCTCATAACCACGTTGTACAATGTGAAGTAGGCTGTGGGTCCAAATGGCAAGTGACACACGACCAGGCCATCTGTGGGTAGGAATACAGGTAACGGTGAACTACTGGACACTTCTATTTCTTATTTTCATCATCATTTTATCTGCCGATTTCTTCCAACGATTCTTCAAAATATCATCCATCTGCCACAGCTCCATGGCTGCTAGACCCCACGACCCTGCCTGACACGCAGTCTTTGCAAGCATTAAACAGTTCCTCAGACCCATGTGGACTGACACAGGCCTCAAAGCCAGCCCTGTCAGTGCCAGTGGTCACACTGAAGTGACCCACGACCAGGGGAGCTACTCCCGTGGAGAGCAGATTAGTGTCAAGCCTGTTCGGTCTGAGCTGTCATGAGATGTTTTACTGTGGCTGCAGTGCCAATCACATGACCAAGCACCAAAGTTTCCTCTGCAAGTTGGAGGACTACGTGCTGTGTCATTAATATACTTCAGCATGTCTCACTATACACCTACCTGGCTGGCCTCGGGTCTCATGCAAAATCACCAGGTCTGAGACCTCAGCCGCACGGCAGGCCTGGACCAATGCTTTCACCTCGTGGTTCCCTCTGTTCATACGCTGAGCCCCTGGGAAGATGAGCTTCACTTCCTGATAACCACAATGAGGACTAAAGAAGTCAAAAACACAGACTGCAACGCTGGACCTCACTGAAACATGGCTGAAGGAAAATTATCAGGTTTTCAGTTCAAATCTACTGGTATGCTCCATGTATGGCACTGTAACAGACCTTGGCAAACATTTTAAGTCTGGAGCTAGGGTCTCTAGATGTCGTCACCATAATTTTAGGGTCTTCGACTCCACCCCATTTATACTCATCATCAGTGTGACTGCTGACACCTGCCAAAAGAAAAAAATCACACTCATTTCCTGAAGTTACCATCAGTGATGACAGGACATAAAACAGGTCATAAGTTGTGTTCACCTTCTGCTCCCTCATCATCATATTCAAGAAGCTTCTGGAGCTGCAAGGCCTCCTTACGAATCTCTGTCGGAAGCAGACGATTCTCTGGAAGATATATGAAGCCCTTAGTACTGTGGTTATGGAATGTATAGAAAGACCACACAATCATACAGACTTGGGACAATAAACATAATCGGTGCATTGTATAATTAAGGCTGTTTGATGTGTTTCTAGAAAAATCTCATTACAACAATCTACACCATACCATGACAGAATTCACAAAAATATTAAATACTTTAGTGTTATTCATCTATTCAATGACTTTAGGAAAGGTGGGGCCCTTAGGCCTATCCTGAGCAGCACAAGATGCCAGTCCAAAACACAGCACACACCTAACACAGAGACACACCTCACACACACAAAGTACAAGCCATCAGTCACTTGGAGACACTAATTCACCTAAATGTATATCTTTAGACATTGGGAGTAAACCAGAATATATGCAGGAAGCCTGGGCAACACTGACATAGCATGCAAACTCCACACAGAGAAGGGACAGGACTGCAACCCTCAGCCTACTAGTTATAAAATATCCATAAAGGGAACACAGGGCAACTTCTTGAACAATGTTTCGTTGCCAACTTTCGATTAAAGTTTTTCAAATACTGACCGAGCAACAATGGTCAGGAACATTTCCCGGCAGCAGTGCTTAAAAGGTTACCGTGAATCGTCACGCTTTGCTTTCAACTAGATCATTCTGGAGGGAATGGCTTCTCAGAACGTTGAACACTGTGATAGAAGTCTTACACATGCGAGGCTCTCTTACCGTCTAGAGCAGATTTTAACTTGTGTTTTTTCTCATCGATGGTGCGCAGCCTGTCCTCCTGAGCCTTCCGGTACAAATACTCCCTCCTAAGCCTGGCTTCCCGTCGCAGCTAAATAAATACACAAAGCGAAGATTAGCGACAACAGCTACAAATTTCGAGTTGTATTTTTTTGTCTTTGATCATGTAAAAACAACGCGCTACAGATTTCAAGGAGTATATTTCAGTGCCAGTTTTATTTCCATACACGTTAGACAGTTTTGATGGGTATACTGTACAAAAACCATCAAATTCATCGGCCTTGTTGAGGTAGCTATATGTGGCTATGACAATACGGAATGCTGTTATTTCTGTCATGTCTAGTACGCCAGGACAACATCATTAAACCTACTCACAGTTTAAATATATATTACAAATTACATTGTGTGTCACACGTTGGATGCAATTTCGCTGCAGTCTCAACAATTTTTTAATTGCCGAAGCAAAAATAACGGCGTTATTTTATTAGTATGTATAATATATTTAAAAAACGACTGATGAAACCTAAGTAGATATACAGAAAATGAACCAGATCGCTGTATAATTCAGCTTCGCAAACTGGCAAGTACTTCTAGTTGGATACAGGGTTCTTGTTTTTAATAACCCGAAAATGAGTTTCAGCTTTCTTAATGGAGTAACTCGGCAAGAGAACGAAATGAAACACATTTTTCAACATATTATTTTAAAACAATTCTACGTTTGAACAAACTTACCATAATGCAGGCTCCGTTTTCAGACACCACATGGGTCAATGAAAAAGACGGATTTCTATTCGACCGTATGCGAACCAATAGTTGACATTGTTACTAAGAATTGGCCAATGAATTTTCTCAGTTCTTAAAAGTTGTCATATCCGTGGGTGTTACTGCAAAGATCATTATCTTACTTTGAAGACTACGATTTTAAGTAAATACACAGCTAAAGTGATAAAAAGAGATTTTAAAACTTAAGTTGAAACATACGGTGTCAGAAATATTAACTTATGGGTTATCATTTGCCGTGACCCGGATTCGAACCGGGGTTGTTGCGGCCACAACGCAAAGTACTAACCACTATACGATCACGGCAAGCCACCCGTTATAGAAAATGCCCAATGTTAGTGTTTGTGTGGAGCTTGCATCGTCTCCAAGGTTTTTTCTTTATACAAGTTCTACAGTTTTCATAATTTGTTACATTACTAATAATTTATTTACGGGTGCTACAAGAAAGCAAGATGCGGGAGGCAGAAAGAGAATCCCCCCCTCCCTAGAAATCAATCAGTAGGATGGTGAATAGTCTCTTTGCCTGTGATCAAAATGAACCAGCACCCTCTTACCTAAAAGAAGTCATCTCACTCCGCACCGCACTACACTCTCTCCGATCCTCCAGCACCGCTCGACTGGTACCATCATTTCTCAAGGTGCAAGGAAGTCATACATGTAGACTCTTCTCTGTTTTGACACCTATTTGGTGGAATGATCTTCCCCTAGATGGCCGAAGAGCTGAGTAATGGGGTTTCTTCAAGCAATGACTAAAAGCCTTCCTCTTTCAGAAGTACTTGGATTAGCACGTCCAGGATTATACTCCTGTTAAAAAAATGATTACTTGCCAGCAGATTTTTTTAGAGCAACATTATTCTTAGCCGGTATCAGAATGCATTCATTGATAAGACTTCTAAGCACTTATGTAAGGGTGTCTGCTAAATGCCATAAATGTAAACGTAAAATGACTAATGGGGTCCTCAGGGGCCAGTTCCAGTCCCTGCATGATCTCTGGGTCACTCCAACAAGGGTGTATGACATTATCGTGGCAAGTGTTGTATTCCATAACATAGTCAAGTCAAGTTTATTTCTATAGCACATTTACAGCAATTGTAACATTGCTGTACAGGGATCATAGAAGAATCATAAAAAAACAGTAAAAAACAAGCTACGAAACAGCAACAAAAGACATAAATGGAAATAACTTTAAGCCTGGAAAGGCGATCAAGAACAAATAAGTTTTAAGCTTAGATTTAAAAGTGGAGGTAGTTTAATATCACAATGTTAGCTGATTCCATAAATGAGGCGCAGAATTGCAAAACATAGCCACCGTAAAAGAAGAGAGATGTCTTTTAGTGTGCTTTAAGATGATGGCCTCCTCCCAGAAGCTTTGTGAAAGATATATTGTTAATGTATTTAAGTTATTACTGTACAGATACTTTTCCACAAAAAATGCTATTTTTCACACAGTATGTTGTTATTGATTTGTCTATTTTAAATGAAAAAGTAAATAATTCAAGTAATAAATGTTTCAACGCATTGTCAGGTTACGAAGGAAATTGAGTAGTTCGTTCAGATCATACCGTTAAGTGGTGCTATAGTATTTCTGTTTCCAAATTAGTCATTTTCTACTGAAAGATGTTTCTCATCCATTTGTAACTTCATGCGATCAAACTGGAGGTCACATTTATGGATCTTCTATGCCAGATGTAACTCGCACATCTCTGGTATCAGCATCTGAGTATGTTGATTTGTAACATGTAAAATCACATTGACATATCATGGAGTCCCATGACCTTACAGTGTTATGCTGTTGTGTGGCGGTCATAACATTTTCCTGCACTGGTGGTGTGGACTGCTCTCTCATGCAATTTCCTGATGAAAGATCACTACCTAAGATTCAGACTTTGACTCTCAGACTACACTGTAATTCAGTTCAATTCAATTTATTTATTTTTATAAAATATTGTTTCACAGCAGAAGGTGCCTCAACTTACTTTACATGGGTGATGCATTATAACACCCTTAAGAGAGAATAATACAGAGACAGGGAAAAAGAAAGACAGATAAATGAAACAAAGACACATGACAAGGAGAGGAACCAAAAACTCCCAAGCAGGGAGAAAAAAAATCTCTGGGGGTCCAAGGTCAGCTGGTTGCCCCCCCAGGGCATGCTAACATTATTGAAGAAAAGTTTACACATTGCTTTTAGCAAGCAAGCCCTCTCTGTGATCAAGGTCAGAGCCAAAGTCCATCAGTGAGTAATTTCTCCACACCATCCTGTGAAAGGAGGCATATTGAAGTCTGCACCCGCGATGAACAGTTCATCGATCACATCCGCAATGTTACCCTTCCATGAAGCAAGACTCCAGCCTGGGCACCACCTGGACATGTAGGAAGGCAGAGAGCTATGGTCAGAACACACATTGACGCATTAAAGGACAAGCATAGTAGATCAAAATGCCATGTACAGCGGCACAGCCATAGTTTTGGTGTGTTACACATAAGTGGAAGGTAAGCTAAACTAAAGTAAGAGGTCTTCAGTCGAAATTTAAGACAGACCAATTTGGCATCCCTAACATAGACTGACCAACAATACAACAAAATAGGGCCCCTGTAGCAGAATACCACCAGCTATCACTTTATTTATATTTTGTGATCTGAGTGTAAGATGTGGCTTGTAAACTTGAAGTAATGCATTTCCCTAAGAACATAACAAATTCACAATGAGAGGAGGCCATTCGGCCCATCAAGCTTGCTTGGGGAGAACTCAACTAATAGCTTAAAGTTGGTAAAAGCTTATCTAGCTCCGATTTATAAGAACCCAGTGGTTTCAGCTTGCACTGCACTAACAGGAAGACCA
This sequence comes from Stomatorhinus ivindoensis, assembly GCA_019775895.2. NCBI lineage: Eukaryota > Metazoa > Chordata > Actinopteri > Osteoglossiformes > Mormyridae > Stomatorhinus > Stomatorhinus ivindoensis. The sequence continues at coordinate 38,588 of JABFEB020008406.1, forward strand.
TTCTGTCAGGGTCTGTTTCCCCTTTGGCAGCAGCAGGCACTTTGGCAGATGCTGGTCATCCTGCCTTTCCCCATCTCTGTCCTTCATCCTTGTGCGTTTTCTCTGTTCTCCACGCTGCCACATAGCTCAATGGGTCGAGCACATGGTTCAGACTATCATCCCCAGGTGGGCAGAGTATTATTTTCTTTGTCTTTGCTTCGTGTTCCTGATTTTTGTCTTCCCTGTTTGTGCATGGGTTAACCGTACTGCTTGTTTTTCTTAGTGTAGTCAGCCCTCTTACATTCTCTAGTTTATTGTGCCATGTATTCTTTATTTGTTTTACCTGTTGCTTGTTGTCTTGTGTTGTCAGTTAGTGTGTGTTATGATACTGTGTTGGAAATTCTGTCCCCTTGTCTGGTCTCAGTCTTTTTGGTTTTTCGTTAGTGTGATTCTGTGTTGTTTAATAAACCCCCTTTGTCTTGAAGCTGTAAGTGGACCGTTCCCTTTTTTTCCCACTGTGGCAACCCCACTTTTTGTTGGAGTAGAACTGCTCCACCTGCGCCATGCCGTGTTGTAACAGAATGTTTGACTCAACACGACGGTCCCTATGCCCAAAGATAATAATGGGAAAATGAAGCTTTCCGAAGCACTGAAGCTTTTTCAAGTGTGTTGAAAAATCGTTCAGTGCTCGATGCTTTTCTAAATGGTGAACATTAGTGACACCAGGTGGTCAAATAAGTAAATAGCAGTTCATTTTGACATCAGAATATACGCCAATAGGCAGTAGAGAATATGCGCTCACATGGAAGAGGGGATGCTGGAGTGCATAAAAACTATATTGCAGGTTTATGTAAATTAATGCTACACAGCTTATTCCAGAACTGCAAAGGGTGTTCAGTATGCAGTCTATTTGGGTCAGTAACCTCCACAGTAGCATTTGCTGTCAAACTCTTGACCCATCTGCTTTCCCCCAATAATTTTCCTGCTCCCAATAATATGGTAGACGGCTCAGTCTTATCATTTACAACATTTCACGTGACTGTCCATATATATGGATGTCCACATATCAGATGTCAGACTTAACACTTGGGTCTTTTTCATCTCTTCCTTTGCATTATCTTTTTCTATCTTAAATTTTTCTGTCACCATACCCTTTCATGTTTTCCAAGATGGGTGAATGTAGGTTGGATCCAGGATACCCACAAACTTATTGATGAAATTAGAATTTTATTTTACTTCCCCCCCTTTGGAGATGAGGCGGAACCAAGATGTGTGCAATACGATTACAGGCGTAAACAAAGTAATAAGACTGATATTGTCAAGTGTAACCGGTGGATTTCTGCCTTCACTCTGCGATGTGTTGTGGGCTGCAGAAGAAAGGGAAGAAGCAGACTTCGCTGTCGTTTTCAGGGTTTATTGGGAACTCTGTTGGGAACAATTAAAGGGGGGATACACCTTGTGTACTTGTGCCCTCTCGCGCTCTCTCTTCCCGCGTGTGCGTTACAACAAAGGGGGAAGAAATGCGCACATTATTTGCATTGGGCATAAATGGGAATACAAAAAAAATATTAATGAAATAAATACAAATGAAGACATACCTGTTGGGAACAATTAAAGGGGGGTGTGATGGCTGCCCCCACAGCCACACAGTTAAATTAAAGGGAAGTATTTATGGCCGTTTATTTCATGTTTCAGTTTGTTTAGTTACAATATTAGTAATTAAAATTTTATCTGTTTATGTATTTCTTTATTCGGTTTATTGGAATGCATGTATTGAGTCTGTACCTTTTGATTTGCTGTGTGGAGTGCAGGGTGCATTCCTTGCTGCTCCAGGCAAGAGGTGGCCAACATGGAAGCTGGATCAAACACAGGAAATTGGACAGCTCCAACAGGCCGCTTTCAATGGGGGGTGGACTAGTTTGTATTTAGTTTCTTTATTGTTTAAGTAATAATTTCTTTCATATTAACTTAATTTAATTTTGCTTATTTTGATTAAGATATTAGTTGATTTTTGTATTTGTGGTATTTGGTGTATTCGTGGTGCTTGTTATTAGTTGTACCCTTTCTGTTTTTTGTGGTTTTGGCCAATGAGTACATATAGCCCTCATGATGTCTGGTCTAGGAGAAGGTCAGTTGTTTGGTTTGAGGTATGGTTAGTTGTGGGGTTTGACAAGTGGTTTTTTTTGGGCCCAAGTTTATGCTTTTGTTAAACTGTTTTTTTGATGAATTAAAAAAAGGGATTCTTTCTATTAATTTGCCTGTGTTCCTCTTACCTTCCAACTCGGTCCCTGACAGGGTGATACACCTCGTGCCCTCTCGCGCTCTCTACACAAAGTAAAACACATATATGCATTTCATTTATTAACATGCATTTAAGCCCTACTTATGTTTGCTCTGGGCCAATATAGCCAGTCACTTGCGCCCTGGTCTCGATGTGGCTGAGGTCTGCAGCCACTCCGAGGGTGTGGACAACGTCGTATAGGGAGAGCTGGCTGACAAGGGGACTCCTCTTCAGGAGCCGTGACAGTACAATACGATTACAGGCGTAAACAAAGTAATAAGACTGATATTGTATATGAAAATTAAACAGATTTGAAGCCCATTGAGCCTGTTTGGCACATGA
>JABFEB020008936.1:0-19001 GCA_019775895.2 Stomatorhinus ivindoensis
TACTACTGTATATTTAAAAATCCGCGAAGTCATGAATCCGCGATAAGTGAACCGCGAAGTAGCGAGGGATCACTGTATATATATATATATATATATATATATATATATAGCGTTTAACAGATCAGATCAGATATGCTAGTAATTCAGGCTTTATCTTACTACCCCTAAATCACCAGGATTGCATTACAAAAACATACCACTAGATGTGCCCATTGCATTAAAAACGCAACACCACAAAACGCATGCAGGCTCGATTTCTGCCTTGACTTTTATGAACTTCTATATCGTCGTCCCATTCTGACTTTCAGGCCAGGTCAGCTTCATCCGCTGAAAATGATTTGATAGCACTATAGCTGAGGGGTACATGCTTACTTAATGCATTAATGTACCAGTAACTAAGTGGTAGTTATGTACTGATCCCATGTTTGTTCATCATTAATCAATCATGACTGTTCATGTATTTGATACAAGAACCATATTACTTCATGATTTGTTCTTGAGTAGTAACTGGTTACCCAAGATATTTGTTCCCCCTCAAGGAACGTATTACCAGTTAGAGTTAGATGATTTAAACGCATTCAAAGCAGAATTTGTGGTTACTTTAATCAGTTATGCTGGAACTGGCCATCACCATCAGACCATCATTATTAACTCACCTTGTGTTATGTTTGTTGGTTATCAGTTAACATACACTTTTGGATTAAAGCAACATATTACAGCGATTTTCCCTTGTCAGCCGGTGAAGATGCGTGCGAAACTCACTGGCACTCCTCAGTGTTTTGAGTATAGGCATGCGTTGATCTCTGTGACGCAAACTGTACATAATTGCACTTAGGCGAATCGGGCATTGGATGCGTTTGTAATAAAGTTTTGGCCGGCAGATGGTGTTGAAATGGTGGGCGAACACATCGAAACATGCAAACACGCCCCGTAACACGTAGACATTTTCAAATCACTTTTTGAACCTAATAACCAACACAAACAATATACTGTTTTGGACACAAAAAGCATTAATCTACCTCATGGATGAGCTGGTGGTTCACTCTCAGAAAAATGTGTATCTTTGCTTGTCACTGTACTCTCAAGGGTCTGATAATTATACCCTTTGTTGTAGGTAATTGTATCTTTTAGGGTACAGAAACAGACTTTGAGGAACATTTCTGTACCATTCATGGTAAATTAAGCTGTTTGTATCTTTGGGATGTTCCTGAGAATCCATTTCTGTGCCTTAAAAGGTAATGGAAGGGAGGGAAGGAGGAAAAATATTTAGTTTCACCTCAAGGTCAACTGATCTATAACTATTGTCCTGTTAATCAAAAGGTGTTCAGGATATGGCAGATGTAAGAGTATAGCCCCAGTGACTAGCAAAGGTACACATTTTCCCCCTTTTTTCTGAGACTAATGAGGTTTTTGCATCTATAGTTTTGAATAAATATCGGCCCTCAGTCTCTGCATATGCATTTTACCATTCAGCAACAGGACTTTCTTGATCTGTAGTTAAACTGTAGCCTGTATCTAAGACATTTGCAACAAATGACAATGTAAAGTGAAAATATAAGTGAAACTGAGCATAGCATACATTCAAATATGACCTATGAGGTACTATTACGCTTAGGATCCTGCATGAAAATAATGGCAGGATTTTTTTGATCGATATTTTGATGAGCATGGATAAAAATGCATTATTGACATTAATATGGTGATGTTTCTATGAGATTATTTGGATGTGACTTAAGTTATGAACATTGTTCAATACTGGTGTGTTGACATGGATGTTTGAAGGAAAGACATTGGTTAGGGGCAACTGTGAAAGAAAGTATGTACATCTTGGACTTCTTAACTACGTGTGATGTTTCAATATGCAAGACAAACACAACAGCCGGTTGACTGCAAATGTCAATCTATTGCGTGATCAGACAGTTTCATCAAGTACATTGTGTAAAGAATTTCACAACAACAGATACTCTGGTGAGGTCGGCTGGTTTAAATCCCCACCCCGTTACACCTGAAATGCACAAAACTCTGGTAGAAAACATCTTCACTACAGTCTCAGCAAGTGAAGACGATTATCTGTGGATTATCAAAGGAAGCCTGGTGCTCGGGGGCTTGTGTACACAGAGGCCTACACAGATATCAGCTGGCAAAGTAAATTGTAATACATGCAAACACATTTTAAGTGATCCTGACCAGAATACGTGGTTAAAAATGGATGGATGAATAGATAGATGGATGGATGGATGGATGGACAGATATTACTTCCTGTACTGTTCTAGAGGAACCCAACATTAGAGAGGGATGAGCAGAGAGGAATGTAACTCAGTTCTGCCAGTGATTGTTCTGGTATTGGCTGACTGTCCCGACTTCCCCAGTCTGACATATTGAAGCTGCACGGCTGCGATGGAGATCATCATCTGGATGAAGGAGACGTGATGACTCTACTGCACAATGCTCCCAAGGCTCCTTGTGTTCTTTCCCCTTACTTTGCTGGGGGACGCGGCCTCTTCCACAGGATCAGGCAGCTGTGCTGCGGACCCATGCGCTGCCTCCAGCTCACATTCCTGTTTGCTTCGCCGCACAGCTGAGGACTGGTTAATGAAGGAATTGTTGCAAATTCCACAGCTTTCCATCTCATCGCTATAGAATGCATACCTCCATTTAGGAGTATATTCTATATCTGAACTCACCGCAGAAAACTGAAGAAAAATACAGAAATAATAAAAAAAAACAAACAAGCAAACTCAGTATTTATATGAAATGTTTGTCACTGTTCCCCTAATCTACTCATTTGTCCATCCATCTTCTGTAACTGCTTGCCCAATGTAGGGTCTGGAGACAGAAGGTAGGGTGGGACACTAGCCCCTCACAGGGGGCACTCACACTTATGGGTATGGAATTCGGTAACCAATTAATATGTATGTGTGGGGGAGGAGCTCAGTATCCACAGTAGAGCCCAAGATGATGCAGAGGCAGCATGGAAACTCCTCACACGTGCACAGAGCCATATCAGAGACTCAAACCATGGTCCTAGAGGTGTGAGGCAACAGTGCTGACCACTGCACCACCAGGGCACCAGCCCAAACATCTGAAATTCTTTAGGAAGAATGTTAAATGCAGAGACTTTTGGAGTTCAACATCTGCAGTTCAGTTGCATGATAATGGCCCCTATAGTTCTGCAGTCCTGAAGGGCCGGAGCCATTTAACACACCCTGATTCAACTCCTTGTGCTAACTATTACACAGTTCTTAAGCTGAATCATTTCTGGTGGAACAGGGAATGAGCTAAACTACACAGTGTTCTGGTCCTCCAAGACTGGAGTTTAACACCCCTGCTCCAGTTCATAACCTGTGGCAGGGCTATTTAGACATAACAGTTCATAAAGGAATGTGGACTCTAGTTAGCATGAGCAACTACTAGGCCTTAATGAATGTGAAACGTTAAACTCAACACAGCGGATTGTGTACGCAGCTCAAATAGCATGAAGGAGTCAGTGTTCTACGTCGTCATGTCAGTGTGTCAAAACAACACGGTCTACGTGACACTGAGTAACCGTCTACCCAGAAACATCCCCAAATTCCTGGTATTTGTATACCATTCCTCCCCAAAAAAACATAGCTCCCCCCACCCATCTATATTAGCAGCAAAAATGAAAGATTGATTAACCATCAACAATAAAATGTGTGGGCATTTGAATAACCCTGTTAATGCGTAAGGCCGATGACACCTTTAGCAGGCAGAGCCAAATATTGTGAATTTGGAGACTCGACAAGGCGTTAAAGGCAAAGTTCATGTGCAGGGCAGTGTAGCAGCATCGGAGATAACACTCACAGGCATGCACAGACCTGCATCACCTGGCTGGCAGACAGGAGAGAGAATGGAGAGAATGGGGGGGGGGGGAGAGAGAGAGAGAGAGAGAGAGAGAGAGGGAGACAGAGGGATGGGGGTCCTCACGTTTCAGGGGCATGGATACCCTGGCAGGTTCTGGGGGGCAAGTGTTTGCCTGGGACTCTTGAATACATTATATGCAAACCTGGACAGGGGAGCTCAAGGTGAGATTTTGTCTGGTACGACCGCTGACCGTGCCCACAACACATGGTGTCTGCACCTGTTATGGCGTTGTCTGTGTGCTGGGCCATCAAACATACCTGGAGGATTTGGTGCTGTCATCCAACAAGATGGTCCCTGCTGACTTCAACTATTTCAATAAATTTATCATTTTAAATAAGAGATTGGTACAATCTAGAAGTATCAGTTAGACATATACACTGACATGCATAAACCATGACCACTGCCATATTCAAAACACCTTTTGACAAAAGACAATTGTTTTAGTACCTTTGCTAATAATTAATGATATGATAAAATATAGATTGTCACTTAAAGAACTGTAAAAGGAATCTAATTTGTGCAGACATTTAAAAAAAAATTCTTTGTTATTTAAACAGTTCTCATGGCTTACTATTTAGGGTAGAATCTCTCCGACTGAGTCACAGATGCCGGAACATTCCACAATAAGGTAGCATATCTTGTCATCTGTGCTAGACACATGTGGTCCAGGATGCTTAATGTCCGTAACTGGATTGCTGGTGTCCTCTCCAGCAGATTTCCCTCTGAAAAGTTACGGATGGGGAACATTCCTTCAAACTGCCTGTTACTGAAATAAATCCTTCAGTTTTGGGGTTTTGCTTGGCCAGGTTGCTGGCTGGGACATGGCTCTGTCAGGGTGATTCATGGGAGCTCGCAGCAGCCTCTGTCGACGGAACCGATGGTGGCAGAATGATGTCAGCACATGGGCACATGGCTGCGGATGAACAGCAGCAAGTGGACTGACGAAACTCACAACATACACATGAAACAGCATCCAAGGCAGTGACTACAAATGGAGGCCTGTTTCAGTTCAGTAATATTTATAGACTCTCATAGTTGATAGGGGAATTAGAAGAAAGACAGCATCCTTTATGATTATCCCTCTAATTTCTGTAGAGAAACAGTATTAGGTTAAATAAGTGATCATTCTCCACAAAGGGACCATAAAACAGATTTTTTATACTCAGCTGTGGACAATATTCTATGTAAAACAACCAGGCTGTATCTTATGAGGCCCCATTTATTTATGTATTTGGGAACTATCCAGCACATTTGTTCCATAGTTTGTACTAACCAATAGCTGTAAAATGGGCTTATTCTTTCAAGAATGTAAAATTTCTGGGGGGAAATGAGGATTTCTTGAAGTGAAATGAACATTGGCCATATTTATTAACCTCTGAAGCAAGTGTACTGTCAGGGCCAAGGCGGATAAAGTGAGCACCCAGCTGCAGAATGTTCAGCAAGCATTTGATTGGCCAACACTGCGCAGATGGCTGATGCTTCTTATAAACAAAAACAAGCACAGAGACTACAGTGACTCTAAGAGTCCAGCAGACATGATTCATTTTAGCCAGGGATATTGAATACAGAGACTGTCATTTAAAATGCATAATTAGATTTATTGATTTGCTTGCTTAAGAAAAATGTGAAGCACCCTTAACAATATGAATGAATCTGATTTCATAGATATGAACTAGGCCGATGAATCATTGAAGGAGAGGACTTATTCTGGGAATTTTGCGAATGCTAAACACAGATGTAATACATCATCCAGCAGAATATGATGAGTCAATACATGGAATATTGAACCAACCCAGTCTGATCAAAAAATCAGATATACACCTGATATATCATGATAACTCATGCAATACTCATATATGGAGTGTTATTAAAATGCGAATCACAGTTTATCAAGGGTTAACACCACCCCAAATAAGCACAGAAAAGACTATTGTTTTGGGAGTTACAAAACTGAAATCAAACATTAGGCTTTGTTAACTAAACATTACTGCTGTTATTTTTAGAATTATTTATAGAAGGAAACAATTCTTTCTTGTTAATTAAAGCAGAGAAATCTGGCAGTTTTACTATAAAGGAAATGCTTTCAGCGTAGGTTCATTTTCATTGACTCTGCTGTAAGTTATGAAACAATATCCACAAGGAGACAGGCACGAGTCTGTGTTCCAGGCCATTTCCGGAAACCCAGGGGGATTCCAGCTTCCGTGGCATCCGCCTCCCTGCGGACAGAGGTGCTAATCCGGGGCTCCAAGAAGGAGCTCAATCTGCGGAGCACGGCCAGCGATTCCAGATGTTACTTCACACTGCACCTGTTCTCTTAGCTGACTGTCTGGGAACAGGGAGGACAACACACACACACACACACACACACACACAGAGATCCCATTTAGGATCATCCTGCGCACAGACATTCTTCAGTGCTACACAATTCTCCCCTTTACTAGATCAAACCGGTGCTTTCCAAGTAAATGGCCCAAATTAAAAACTTGCCACCAATTTGTCTGGATAATTGAAGTGCTTCAATTCACTCATGGCTTACTTCTTTACCTGTGAATTTTGATGCAACTGTGGAGAGAACTATGTTCTTTACCCTCCACAGCTGTCAGTTCACTACTTGGCTCAGCAGGTGATGACGTTCCTAGATAGCAGGTTTCTGCCACTGGCCAAAGACATGTGGTTTGGGTTCATCAGTCTTTCTACACTTACCCTACCCATAGTGGGGTAATCTTATGAGGAGATGACTTCCTGCCTAGGGTGGCTATTTGTTTGCTGCTTATCAAGACTCTGCTCTGAATAAGATTTCATGGGAAGGTTCATATGCTCATTTCTGTATGTTTTTTGATCCTGAGGAAAAGGAGGAAAAACAGTAATGTGCTAAATCTCGGATAATCCATGGTGCTCCCCATTGTTCTAGCGTGGGATTTTTAGCGTGCCACTTTCTGCCTGCATTCCCATACAATGATGAATCGAGGATTCCAGGATTATTTGGCGAGGCACGTTGTCGGGCAACGGTGAAGTGTGATAGCCAAAGTAGATGCCACAAACTGTATAGGGTCCTGCCTCATTCTCAGGGATTCTTGCCCTTTTCATCTAGCCTGAGATGGGGGGGGGAGACTTGGCAAGTATGGCTGTTGTGTTTGGCAGTGTTTTGAACGGAACCAACAAATGAGCTTAAAACCATCAGGTTTTCATGTTCTCAAGTCACTCATTCAGGAGCTTGAAACGTAAATGAAAGCAAATACACTTGTGTTCCCCTGAAAATGTCATCTGTTGCCTAAGGCTACTTGAATAACACCATGATACTGTCACCACAAGATGTAGCTGGTGCCCCAGACACTGTAGTAATTGGTTCTACAGGCCAAAGGAAATATGTTGCTCCACAGGATGTGTGTCTCTGCATGTTGAGGGGAATCCCAAAATGAACTTATTTCACTATATCGGTCCAAAATTTGGTGATAGTACTTAGTTCTGCCCAGAGCTTACAAAACACCAAATTACACTTAAATTGCAGAAGGGAAACATTCTTATGTTTTCACTGTTTTTAATACATGTTTTCACCTGACAGGTGAAAGCTGTGATCTGCAGTAGATTCCTGTAACATTGCAGTGGTGACCATAGACTCACTCACTGTGATGAGCTTGTGTTAATGCAGAGAAGAATAAATGGAAATCATGATTACAAACAGAGATTTATCTGAGTTTACAGAACTTCCTTTGTCCAGTTATGCAACCATAGAAGTAACGATGTTATTTTGAAACTGTGTCTTCTTGGACCGAGACGCGAATATGTTGGATGAGAAATGGCAAAATTCTCTCAGTAACAATTTTCTGCTTGCTGTAAATATTTTTTTGTTTTAATATCCACATGGTAATGGCAGAAATTTAGACCATTCCAGAAATATGACCTAAACAACAAATTTTAAGGCATCACATAAAGCCATATTGTAGCCTGGAATAGCTTGTTCAAATGCTCTCAAAAACAGTAAATGCAAAAATGTTGTGTACAGAAACAGCAACATAAATCTTTAATGCCTCTCTTTGGGGTCAGTATATTCTTTTCTTTTTTTGGTGTCTTTAAATTTGAGGTTAGATAAAGAATTATTAACTATTAACTTAAAAGAATGGTACTGTAAGTACTACCCACATCCCATGGAGCACGCAAATGTGCTACCTTTTCAATGCAGATTTCATTTTTGGAAATGTGTTTATAAAATTAAATTTATTGATTTATAGTACAATTAATTATTGATGAATAACTGACTGATCTTTCAGGACTTAATATTTCAACCAAAATCAGTGAAATACAGTTGTTTTCTCAGGGGCAAATACCAAAAGTACTAATAAACAGGAAATAAGAAAAATGTGTTTGAAATGAATGTAAAAATATACCTCTGACACTCTATATGCACCTGGGAACTATGATGCACTATCTAGCATTTTCTTATAATGCAGTGAGGTCAGAATATGTGTTTGGCTGATATTATACCAGCAAAAAAATTTGAATATTGGGTACAGACCCACTCTCATGAATTAAAATACAAGATAATCCTTTTCAGCACAAGCGGACAAACTAAGGTCTGCACCTTTCTGTAACACAAAGGTACCAATATACATAAAGTGAACACACTAAGTGATAATGACCAAAAAGTAATTGTTTAATTTGGCTAAGTTTAACCAAAAGAAATTCTTAAATACAAATATATAAAAAGAATAAAAGACAGATGCACACCTGTCAATCTAATAAACATTTGACTGTTCTTTGAAATACACAAAGTACGCTTTCAATACAAATTTTAATTTACAACACTGTAATGAAACATATAGGTATCCCATAATAAAACCATTAAAAAGTTATGCATTGAAAATGTCAGGGCAAAATCTTAACTTCACTGTGCAAAAATTTAAATGCAGCTCAGCTTATCTGAGAAATGTAATTTCTACAACAGCCAAATTAGTGTCTTCAAAAAAATTTATACAGTATATAAAAAACAGCATTTTAAGTGCTAAAGATCTTAGTGCACTTTTGGCGATATGTTCCTGGTCCCTGCTATTTGTACTCTAAAAGCAGCAGTACGTTTTTGCATTATACAGAAAACCGTTAAATTCTGTTTTGACTCCACAGTTCCAAAGGAACAGCATTAGATCTGTCAGTGTTTGCATGATAATGCCGAATAAACTATTGTAGTGCAAATCACAGTGTCTGAAGGCCAGATTGTGCACCCCCTCCAACATAAAGCCAGGTCCACTCTGCAGGCTGGGCTGGGGTTGGTCACGCATCAGAGATGCAGCTCTGGATCTTGTCCATCCACTGCTGGGCGCTCGGAGCATCCGAAGCACAGAAGTTGTACGTCCGCTTGGTTGTCTTCAACTGGAATGACATCAACGAATTAATGAGGCCTACTGTCGATATTTTCCACACTTAATTTCCACCGCTTAATGTCTTCTTATGTACCATGTGACCGTATAAGGACTGTGGGAAACAAGGGTGCAGACTCACATCAAAGAAGGCCTTCTCACTGATGTGTTTGGGTGCTCCGATAGTGGGAGTAGCTAGCATGATGGACTCCACTTCTGCCAGGTCAATGTAGCCCCTGCAGCTCGTGTCCTCACCCGTGTCGTAGTATCTCATCTGAACCCAAGAGCCAAGTTAGCCACACCGGAATGAACAGGAAGCGCAATACAGTCAACCAGCTGCCAGTCTCACCTGGTGTTTGGTAACGTCTAGGACGAACCAGCGGGGTTTCCAGCCTTTGAGCAAAGCTCCTCGTTTGAACAGGATACCTTCAAATGAGCTGAAATAATCAACAGTCTATGGAATAATCAAGACTAAATAACCGAGGCAATTCATGCCATATGTGCTGGGTGTCCAAAGTGACACTGACTGTCCCAAAGGCCTCACCGGTTCTCGTCATTCTTGGGAGTGAACTGGTTGTAGAGAGTGGCAGCCCTGCGGTTGACCCCGTTGGAAGCAGATGGGCTGCTCTCCTTAGCTAGGCTGCTGTCTGGCAGGTAGAGCATGGAGCGCCTTTGTGAGGCCATGAGCCCAGAGGAGGGGATCAGGCCTGAGATGGCCAGGCTCTGCTTGTGCAGCTGCAACATGGAAGAGCACATCTATGCATGCAACCCAGACAGGACTTCCTTCCTGTTTCCTTGTGACAGTGTAAGGATGAAAAGGGAAGGATTCTGCTTTTAGAAGAAGGAGGACATTTGATATAAGTGTAGCACTTCTCTTTGGAAATCAGACACTTGGAAATGTTAAATCTATTTATACAATGGTTTGGGGATTCCTTTACTGAGCAAAAACAAAAATGTATTCAGAAACAGACGCTATGAATCATAACCCTGTAGCAAGGTATCAGCTGCTCTTAATTTGCAGCAGATTCTTTGGAGCTACATGAATTGTTTACAAACCAGGCAGCAGATTATGCTGAAATGAATCCACACTCACATTACTTTCTTGTTTCAGGTCCTCCTTGATGTTGGTCTTCACCTTTTCCAGAGCAGTCTGCCATCGTTCAGGAGTCTGGCCAAGCTCGACCTCCAGCTTTTCTATGCTCTAAAATTGATACATTTCAGGAAAAGGTGACTACATTTTGGTAGTAATCTACCGAGAACATGAACAGTTTCTTTATATTTAAGTCTAGACATATGCTTGGGCTACAAGCTACTCGGGAAGAGAGGCACTTCATTTCCCAGCAGGCTCTTGGGACCCACATTCAGCAGCCTGCTGATGGCATCTGGCTGTGCTTGAGCCACGTTACTGTAGCAAGGCCAAACAATTCTCCTCTTGCTGCTGGCGATGGTGTCCATGTTCTCGCTGCCTTCTATCTGGCTGGCTATCATACTCCACTCATAGGAAGGACCCGTGGACAAGGTCTCCTCAGTGAAGTAGTCCCACTTTCTGAGGTTGGTTATGCCAATGGAGGGCCTGATCACAGGCTGCACAGGGAGCAGGGAGAAGAACTATTAAATCAAACAGGGCAGCTTTAATATGCTATACAACATACGAACTACCAAAAACACCAATGGCTGAAGGACAACACGGCCAAAATGGTTTTGCAGATCTCTTATTACAGCTTTAATTTTAGTGAACATTAAAATAAAGTTACAAGGAAGCAGTTTTGGCATCACCAATAAAACCAGACTTCAGTCCAGCAGTCAGCTGCTTCACAGTAATTCAATTCATGATTGTTTTACCATAATAGAAGTTTTATTTTGATACTAGAATTTCACTGATTTCCCCAATATAATGTTTTTATTACATTACAGTTTCAGCCAAGCATTATGTGTGTACGAAAGACATCCATTTCCTTGGCACAATACTGCTGAAAAAAGCTTCTTCACATTTAATTTTAATAATCATTCATTAAATTCTAATTTGTTACTCATGAACTTTTTCCATTTATTCTATAGTGGTATTTGGGGAAATTGTGGTTTTAGGGTTGAGCTGGAAATGCTTTATAATTTTATTAGTTTATGTTTCTCCGATTTATGTTGGTTTTCTGGGAACAAATTAGTAACATTAGTGAAGTAAAATGAGAAAAAGCATTACTTCACAATGTTTATTGACTGGTCATTAATTGTAAATTATTCTTAATGTGGAAAAAATAGGACCAACCATGTTTTCTCTTCAGAATTCTGAAAGAGCTGCATTTCTGTAATGAACATGTCATTCACAAGCAGAATTTTTGTTATCAGAACACCTTAAATGCTTGGGTTACTCCACAGAAACAAAAGATATGGGGCGAATCTGAAGGACATCTAATATTATTTAAAAGGCTAAAGCAGTGGTACAGACCAAGTCATCATACCTCAGTCTCAGATGGGCTGTAAAGGTAGTTGAAAAACAGAGGCTCTCTTCGGTGCATCCGCCCAATGCAGTCCCAGATACAGATCCCTTTCTTGGCCTGCTTGTCACCCTTGTCCTCAAACTGTATGCCTAGTAGGAGAGTCACTATTTACAGTGAGAATAGGGAAAAAGGCTGGGGACACCCTGGATGAGATACCTGTTCATTGAAGGTCCCATTCACACAATCATTCATTAAGGTCAACTCTAGCACATCAATTACCTAACTGCATATCTTTGGATTGCAGAAGGAAACACGCAAACTCCAGATAGCCTGTGCAATTCAGTTTGCCAATGTTAATCCCTCCCATGCATGGTCTGAAGGTAGAATATCTGATGACTAACCGTGTTCAAGGCGCTCGTATTCAGAGTCCAGGAGGAAGTTCTTGAAGCGGTTGGAAGCATAATGGTAAGCCAGGAATTTCAAGTAATGCTGATTAAACTCAAATTCTAACACAGCCTGGTTGTGGATCTGGAATGAAAAACCAGGAAACACATAGATGGGCTTCCCAGATTTTCTTATGGCTGTGTGATGGCATTATGGCTGAGGAGCATCAGGCGCACATGTTAGGCATTAAAAGTGGTGAAACGGAGATGAGAGAGCAAAGATCTGTGACATCATTATTCTCAGGGCGTGCTCTCCAGAGCAAAAGGCAGCAGCTCTGTCCAAACCGTCTGCTAAGGCCAAGTGGTGGATTCTTCTCATTTTAACATTTGGGCCACCTGGCTGTATTGGCAAAAACAACTGCTGTTCTTGGGATGAGGCACATCTATTTTAGGACATTTCGAATTATTTTCTTTTGTTTACGATACATAAAGGACGCTGACCTCCTTGGGTCACCTTGGCAACCATATTTCTAAAGTGACCTGCTTGTAACTGTGCGTGGCTGTAAGTGGGCCGCGCACGGACAGCTGAGCATCCTCGAAAAACAGCACCTCACCGAGCTCGATCTTAGTCTGAGGACAAGTGCACCTGTGGAGCAGCAACACTAGAAGCTTCCGTGACATACAACACTGCATCGAAATGACCTGTCCTGCTGAGGTACTGCAAGAGGAAGCCACAGGGTATCCACATTGGCAGGTGACACTTTCCCTTTTCTCACCCCTGGAGAGATTAGGTGATGTCACTAGGAGGTATGTCTCAATAAGAATTGGGAGATAATGAGATAGCGGGCTAGTGGGGGGGGCAAGTAGAGCAGTTGCTTGCCTGGTGCACGCAGTCCAGGAACTGCAGGAAGACGGGTGTGAAGCCGCTGCCCTGGCTGCTTGGGGCCAGGTTGCTGCGCTGGCTGAACTTGTGGCCAAAGGAGAACCACTCCTTCTCCAGGAGTATCTGGAATCCATCCAGGGTCCGGTAAAATGGGTCGCTTAGCAACTGCACTAAGGAGACGACCTGGAGGAGAAGAGGACACAATACCACAGTGAACAATTCACACATTGCAGATCTCTTGGAGAATAATGGCCAAGCCTTTGTGAAGGCTAGCGTTGGATTTCAGTGTTGGAACGCCAGTGACCATGTTTGAACTAGGAGGACAGATAATTTCAGGTCATCTATGGTTTTCTGCTAGACCAGTAGATGGCTCTGTTATACGCCCGAATGTCTGCAGAAATCCCACACTGCAAGCCTTCTCTGGCTTCCACTGGTGAGCCAAGCTGCACGTTACTTCTGCTCCCAGCTGGTGCAGACGGCTCTTTGAAAGGGAGTCGCTCACACAGCAGGATTGCAGCTCTGGGCTCTATAACAGGCTCCCAGTAGGAAGCTGAGGAATCACCAAAATACCTCAAATGAACTGTGAAAATGAAGCGAATACCACACACATGATGTCCGTCGTTCTCATTTGTTTGTTACTGCATTGCCCTGACAGCGTATTGAATGTCAATGCTTGAATTGGCAAAATTAGTCTTTCAATGAAAAATAACTTGAACTGGCACACAACCTGGGAAACTGCTATTCAGAAAAAAACTGAATTTCAATGTTACTAATGAGGATATTTGAGGATAAATACCGCAGACAGCAGTTTCATAACATCAGAGCGTGACAATATTTGTAAATCTGCAGGCAAGATGCTGTAATTGTAATTGAAGAGTACAGAAATGAGGTGAACCATGCAAAGTTTTCTCCTCTAACTCTGCATAATGATGCATGTGACCTCCAGTGACCCCTTCAGGCCAACCTCCACCTTGGTTTCACAGTACCTGGGTGGTGAGATCCCAACCATCCTCTAGGCTAAGCATGACTGAAGAGCCTGTGTCCAATAGCTCCACCAGGATCTGGGCCAACTGTAGGATCTTGTGAAGCTGTGAGGGCATCAGAAATTTCCTGTATTACTTTTAGAATGACTGTGTAGGGCTGTTATAAACTTACAAACACATGTTATAAAATTATAAACACACTTATTTTGGTCAATACTGAAATCAAGATTATTAAACTCGATTACTCAGTGACTTTGGAAATATGTATTAATTGAACTTAAAAAAAAATAAATGTGGCTTTTTAATCAGTGGATTTCCTTGAAGGAAATATAATTCAACTGAGGAACAGATTAAAAGGGGCTGGAAAGGGGTGGGCTGGGTTTATAACACAAGACAAAATGGGAACATCGTCATGAAACAAAATGCGGAACAATAATCGTTTTATCGTGACTATTTTGTTTTGATAATCGTTGGAAGCCAAATTTGTGATTGAAATTTAAATCTGATCAATCGTTCAGCCCCGTAATTGTGGGGGTGTTCAGACTACTGGTGCTACCACAATTGGACCTCACTTCTGAGTCACTTTGTATAAAAGCTAAAAATGTATAATGCAGGATAAGGTTTGACTGACTATGCGGTTCCCATTATTATTGTTGTCTGCAATAAAATGAAGAAAGTTTGCTGCTGATCTATTGCTCATTTGCCTTGGCAGAAATCACCCGTCTTTCTGCAATATATGACACCATTAAGGCTAATGTAGGTAAAAGTTGCTGTCACAGAGAAAAACTTTCCCATCATTGTCTGTCTTCAGTTTTATCCCTAGGGTAAGCAATAAGAAAACCTGAGTAAACCTTCAGAAGATGGAAAACAAGCTATTTTTCAAAGAAAACCACACACACCATGAAAGTCTGTTTTCTTTGCAATAGATGAAATAGAGAAATAATGGTGGTAGTGTGTGTGTATGTGTGTATGTATATGTGTGTGTGTTTATGTAAGTATGTGTGTGTGTGAGTATGTATATGTGCGTGTGTATGTATGTATGTATGTATGTATGTGTGTGTGTATGGGGGGTGGGGGGCTGGGGAAGTACCTGAAGAATCCACTCGGACTCCTCCAGGCTCTTAAGGAAGCTGCCCTCGGCATCAGGGGGCATACGGCTGGGCACACAGACCCTTAGCAGCTTCTTAAAGGAGCCCTTCACTTGCCGTGTGTCGATGACGTCCACTGGCACCAGCTCACAGCTCAGGCTGGCATCCAGCTTGAGGCCCTTCAACCAGATAGCGGAGAAGAGCAGTTACCTTAACAGCTTTGTCTGATTAATAGATGCCAGCAGGTAGCACAGGGCTTAAAGGCCAAAGCCCACAGGAGCTTCCTTAGTGTCCTGAGCACCCGAATAGCTGCATATCTGCTCCACTACATGTTTAGCTGCGTGTGTAAAACCGTACAATCTTTAAGGGGCTACCGATAGCCTGCTATATACTTACAAGAGTAATAGGTATGCAGCTTGAATCATTATTAAATCATTATTACTTGTATTCCTTTTGTCTGTAAATTACTCAGTCAATTAATCTGAAAAATCATTAGGGGTGGGTGATGTCTAAGGGCTGGTCTTTACTTCACGCAATGTGGCGATTGTGACATTAATTTCAAATATGGGTGATGCATGCAAAGCCATGCAATGCATGAAAATAATGGGGGTTTCTCAATATGCATGGTTGACCGTACTTCCATTGCCAGAGAACAGTTCCAATACTGAATAACTGAAGTACGGAGGATGGTACAAATCCCTGGATGTCATTTTTGCAGTCCCAAATATCAAGGTTACATTGGTTGCATCCTCACCAAATGAGACCTATCCCATGATTCAATGTGCCCTAAGTTCGTTCTTGGGGGGCAAGTTAGCAAGATTGCTCTTGATAAGACCACAAGTATGATCATCGCGTTTGTTGTACTGAGAAACAATCTATTACAGGCTCTGCTCAAAGAGCCAAGTGACCCTCAATCATTCATTGGCCAGGAGAAAAGTAGCAGGAAGTCTGAAAGTAGTCGGACCAAAGATTATATATAAACAACTCTTCTACCCTCTATGATCAGGGGAACATTTCCCGAAATCTTCTTAACGCTACGTTGTTTGCAAGTTCTACCTTAAGTTGTCTCTTAATGCTCCGACGTGCTTCCTGAAAAGTTCTTCGTTAAGTATATCGTCCGTAAGATATTCTTTCATAAGGTTGGTCTGAGCCACCCTTAGCTGCTTCGTAACGCTGTTGTCGGCTCATACTGCCCATTTGAAATAAGACTAAGATCGTTAAGGGTACAGTTTCATAACCAATCATTACTTAACTATAAAATAACTGATCTATATGATAAAATGATTTTGTCTGATACATGACTACAATTATCAATATGTTTTGTCCTTGCGCTCCGAATGTGCAGCGAGTTGGCCTCTGTAATGTGCGGATTCATAATGAAAGATAAGGAACATGTTGCTAATTATGTATTTATTTATTAATTAATGGAGAAAGAAGGGGCGGGGAGTTCTGCCGATATTACCCCTATTGCCGACACCCCGGGAATGCACACAGCTCTCTAAATGTGCCAAGGTCACAGTATATCAAAACTTTGGTTCATGAGCTTGACGCTGCAGGTTCATTTACATGTAAGTCAAATATATTTAACCCCAAAGGCACCCTGAAATAGTCCCTAGTAGTCAATACTGAAACGTATAGGACATTCTCCTATGTTACGACAGTAATGCAACTTTTTCTTTGGCTATTGGACCATTGCTTGTCCCAATATCAGTGACATACGCATATATTGGTGCATGCAGGTTTTTTATAGAACAAATACAAAAAAACTGGTGATACTACAATCTGGGGACATGGGTTTGTGCACCCAATCAGCGTAAATATTTATGGTTAAATGATTCAGTTTGTTAATTTTGTATTTTATTTGTAGTTTCAAATAAGTTTAATGCAATATTTTGAAGGATCCCTGCAGTGTTATATTTATAAAGAACACCATTGTCTCATGTGGCAGTCAAGCAGTTGTTTGCATGGAGGGAATAATCAATTCTTGAACCATTGACATCAACCAATCTGGTGTTCTGGTGCCTATTAAGGTCACATTTAAGAAGTTCTGCCTTAAGCAATCTCTTAAGAGAATGCAGGAAAAGAAATATCTTTCTTAAGATATATCTTTAGAGTCTTTGTAAAACACTTTGAGTTATCGTTATTGGGAAACACACCCCAGAACAATAACAAAAATGGCTAGTGGATTGAAAGAAATGTTAATTGATAAAGTCCTGAAATACCGTCATTTATGCATTTATGATTATAAAGACTCCCAGATGGCTACAAACTAAATACATTTGTACTGCAATACCCCATGTGTCACGTCTGCGGGGTGCAGCGTGCCTGGATGCAGGCAGCGTAGGACAGGCAAAACGGAGCGAGGCAGGAATATCCAAAATAGCTGGGTTTATTCACAGAGACACACGGGTATACGCCACTAGACATCACAATGACAGATCTGGGGTAACTAACTCAGACGCGGACTAAATACACAAGACTGACAGCAAACTAATCAGGAAACAGAGGAATATACTCAAACGGATGGACCACAGGTGGTTTCAATTGGGATTTGCACACGAGGAGCAAGGGGGGCGTGGCACACACGAGGCTGGAACGGACGGAGCGTGACACCATGTGTACTTTTGCATTAGTGTTATTATCATTTAGATTTTTTAATTTAATTTTGAATTGCTTGTTTTCACATGAAATCTGATTTGGTTTCAGTTTTCGGTATGGTTTAATTAGTTTTAAAGATATAAATCTACATAGTTGTTATATATTTTGCTTTAGGTTTTAATAATTTTATTTCTAGAGATAGATGAAAAATTGTACGACTTTGCTTGCTTCTATAAAGGGTGGTAATGTAATGCCAAAGGACCAAAGATGAACAAATCATTACTGTAGATAAACAGTATTTGAATAGGAATCATTTGTTTTATATTACTTAATTTCGGAATATTTATAGTTCTTGTTTAGTTGTAGTTTTTATTTTTGCAACTCATTCTATTTCAGTTTATGGAAATGTTTTTGTTAACAATAAAACCCTACCTTACATACTGTAAGTACACAGTTAGTTTCAGTAAAATTCTTATTTATTCTAAAAAGATCCATTCGGCACACTGTATATGGCACTTTCAATAGCGGCTTTCCTCTAACGTCAAAGTATGTGGTTGCTTGGCGCATTGGTACTTGAAATAAAACCATTCAGGATCATGGATGGTTGTGCACAGAGGTGTGTGCATCTTGACATTACATAAAAACCAACTAGTAATTATGGCACCTTGGGAAAGAAAAGAGGAAAAGAACAATGAGTCACTTTCTTGAATGGGTCTTGGAAAGAACCGGATACCTTCAAAGAGCCGTTATTCCCATTACAATTGCTGTGTGAAATATCAGTGCATGCCGATTTGTACCTTGCATGTCTGCACATGCAAAGCCTTACACTTTATGGCATATTTTACGATGGTGCCGATTTGTACCACTTTGTTTGTCACAACATTTTCACAACACAACCTAATTCTGTTAATATTTCACTACATTAGGTTCATTTAATGGGCTGCTTGTGAGTGATCTCTAGTGCAGAAAGGGATATTAAGTCAGAAATTCTGATCATCGATTCTTTGCGCTCTCTGTCTGCTTATATGAAAATTTAAATGGTACAAATCGGCAGTTTGGTTGAGAACAGAGGGACCAAAAGAAAGCATCATATTTTTATAGATGACAAAAGGAACATGTGAAAGTTGTGCCAAAATGTAAATCTGATAAGCATACCGTTCACAGATTTATTAATGACACTTCTCTGCCAGAATAGGATAGGATATCCTTTCCCAATTTACATAAAAAATGCAGCTTCTGGAAATGAGATTTTTTCCAAATGCATTATTCATACTATTAAAAAAGGTTAACCCAATAAAAATATATACTTTGAGAAATAATTAGGGCTGGGACTCGATTAAAAAAATTAATCTAATTAATTAGAGGCTTTGTAATTAATTAATCGAAATTAATCGC
>JABFEB020009116.1:0-18954 GCA_019775895.2 Stomatorhinus ivindoensis
AGATGCAGTGTACAGCTGGATCATGAAGAAGGAAAACACAAGATGCAGTGTACAGCTGGATCATGAAGAAGGAAAACGCGAGATACATTGTGTCTAACTGGATTATATCATCCATTCTTCAGAACTGGGCCAAAGCACATCTTGCCAAAAAAAGATTACATAGAGACATATAGGCTGGCCCCCCATCCAGGGTTGTTCCCTGCCTCGTGCCCATTGCTTCCTGGATCGGCTCCAGACCCCTCGCAACCCAGTAGGATAAGCGGGTATAGAGAATGGATGGATGGATGGATGGATGGATGGATATAGACATATAGGCTGGCCCCCCGTCCAGGGTTGTTCCCTGCCTCATGCCCATTGCTTCCAGGATAGGCTCCAGACCCCTCGCAACCCAGTAGGATAAGCGGGTATAGAAAATGGATGGATGGATGGATAGATGGATGGATGGATGGATGGATGGATGGATGGATGGATGGATATAGATATATAAATTCTGGACTCTGGGTGGCGTGGTTCGGTTAACATGGCCTGTCCCAAAAAACACCCTTATCCCAGACAAGAATTCACTACCCAAACCATTTAAACATTTTGTATACTTCCAAGTTTTTTTAATGCTTGTGTACTTTTTGTGTTTTATTTGTCAGCTCCCTCACTGAATCACCTTGGATTTTTGTCATTAAAAGTATGTTCAGAATGGTTTACAAAAATTAACTTACGCCAATAAAAAAATTCTATTGTACACCTACCTACTGTGTGTTATTTGTGTTATAAATGTGTTTTATCTTATATTACTATAGAGTTTTGTGTGACTGATGGAGACCTCAGCTGGAAAAATTACTGTTTAAGATAAAAGGAAATCATTGGGAGGTCGGCCCATTAAAGATTTAATAGCCAAGACTTTGATCTTTTAAAATATATTTTCCTAGCATGACTGAATAGTAAAAATAAAAATCCCCCCAAAACAGGATTTGTCCCTATTCTCAAGAATGCATGATATAGAAACAAGGCAAAGGATACATTGTGTCAAACTGGATTATGTAAAGAAAACATAAGATACATTGTGTCCAACTGGATTATATAGAAAGAGAACATGAGATACATTGTGTCCAATTGGATTATACAGAAAGAGAACATGAGATACATTGTGTCGAAATGATTTATATAAAGAAAACACAAGATAAATGGTGTGCAAGAGAATTATATGCAAAAAAAACCTGTGATGTTTCTCTGACTTTAATACATAGAAATAACAAGAGACAGAATGTGTCCTTCAGAGCTTGCTGAAGTTGGTGGGAAATCTGCTGTTATTTTTTGAAAGTGGTCTGTGCAACTCTATCTCAAATCAGAACTCTACACAAATTGTAGGATACACTGTATCCAACTGGTTTATACAGAAACAAGATATGAGATACAATGTGTCTAACAGGATGATATAGAGAAAAAAGGTGCATTGTGTCCAACTGGTGAACATAAGATACGTTGTGTGCAAGAGAATTATATGTAAATAAACCCTGCAATGTGGTATGTCCAACTTTATTACATGGAAAGGACATGGGACACAGGGTGTCCATCAGAACTGGTTTAGGTTTATGGGAAATTGGCAGCAGTGTAAGAGGTCTGTGCATTTATATCTCCTACACTTAATTTGCTCAATAAGTGTTCGTGAAGTGGGGCAAGGGGGGTGGGGTTGTAGCCTCAGGAGGAGTTATAGAAGAACTCCCCCACCCCAGCGCCGTTAAGAAGGAATCACCATCGTGACTCACGGCTGCTCATTTTCTGATGGCTTGCTGGGAAAACAAGGGCCGTGGAGGATCACGCGTCCCCTCCCTGCACCTATGGGCGGATCACTTCCTCCTGTGTTTATCCACAGGAAGGAGGCAGACAGAGGGTCTCGGACATGCTGGGGCCCCCGCGGCCCGAAGAATGGGCCCGAGGCCTTGAGCGGAGCCCTCTGAGTGATCCCCTGGGGTGCAAGCCGGCTGCCTGACACTCACCCAGCCCTGCCAGGCATGCCCGCCAGAGAGGGCCGGCCCTCTCTGGGCACCGGCGGTGAAACAGCCCTCCGATGACACACAGGGACCGCTTTTCCAGATTGGCCTTCCTGTCTTTCTGCGAGGGAGAAAAAACCCGAGTAAAAGATCACAGCAATAATAAGCTACAGCTGCGGGCCAACAAACAGGGCAGGAAGAATAACAAGCTTTGCCAGGCCCTGATAGAGTGTGCCGGTAATAAACAGTTCACAAATAAAGGCCGAAAGGCGGGCCGTCCCTGCAGCCTGGGAAGCCAGAGGCAGAGTGGACGGGTGCATGGCTTCGTCCTTCCATGTGTCAGTGGTACAGCACAGCCGAAGCTGATGCAGTGACCCTCCCCCATCCAGGTAGCTTATTATCAGCATCTGTGTGCTTCAACTGGCTCCCACTACATGGGGATCGATAGTAGCAATGCTGGGGGGGGGTGTTTATCGGAAGGTTGTGAGTTCAAATCCCATGTACAACAGTTGTGCCCCTCAGCAAGGGTCTTAACCCCAAATTGCTCCGGGGACTGTCCGACCCTGCTTTCAATCATACCTTGTTTTGGGTAAAAGCGTCTGCTAACTTAATTCTAATTGTAAATGTAATTAAAGAGGGGTTTAAGAGCTGGATCACAGGGTTTCAATAGGCTGTGGGCTTCAGCTTTGGGAGGGGTCCAGACCACTGAGCCAAGACACCTACTGGAAGTTTCGTCTGGGTGTAGCACAGGACCAAAGCTGTGTTTCTTTCAAGCTTACAGTCGAAACAGTCGGGGTAAGTTTATTTAAAAAGGACAGTCCGCTATGGAATAGTGGATTTCTGTCACTTTGAGGTCGGCAGAGGGGGACAGTGGGGGAAGGGGGCTGGGGCAGTGACAGTATTAAAGGCTTTGATTTACCTTAGCATCTTAGTGCAGGTGTTAAACCCTGCAACTGTAAACAAACAGAGTGGGAGGCACAAGGAGGATGCGGTCAGGGTGGGGGGGGGTGGCTCTCTCTTCACAGGGACGCAGCAGCGGTGGCAGCTACTGGGTGCCACATTGTATGGAAACGTAGGGAAGAGGTCGCGGCATGGGGATCTGAGCTGATGAGGGCCACCCGCTGTTTACAGGACAAGATCAAAAGCAGGGGGATATCCTGTGACATCACTGGAATGCGTCTCTGTGTGTCCGGATGGAAGACGGATGAAACAGACACCGGGGGATGCCTCCGAAAAACGTGCAAATGTGCAAGACAGCATGCTAGTGCGAGAGTCACCCGGAAATTTCTGGAAGCTTCTGGCGCAGCGGGCAGAGGAAGCGAGCCGTCCCCGTCACCGGGCACTGGGATGGACGGAATATGACTCGAGCTGGGTTTCGTGTTGGAGGGGGTGCATCCAAATTAGTCATCTGTAGCACTTCTGTAAAACCAGTGACTGTTTGGAGAGGTCCACCCCCCCCCATTTGACACTTTCCTTCAAAGCAGGAAAGCCCGCCTGCTATAATCATTAAGCCCTCGTCCGACCCCCATGGCCGCCACCACCTTGGACGGGCAGTACTGACTCACACTCCCTTGTCGGACGCACAGGATGGGGCTTGACGCTTTTTCCACTCAAGATTGCGCACGCCGTACAGGAAACAAACATGAGCTCAGCGGACAGTCCTCCTCTCGCCCGCAGGGGGGGGGTAATCACCATCCCATTCTGTTTACCACTTCTCAAACCAGTGAGTCAGCGCATCTTTGACAAAAATAAATAAAAGGCAAACTAACACTGAACACAGTAGCCTAACCTTTATTGAGCAGATGATTTATTTCTAAAGTAACGTACAATTGAGGTTGTAGGGTCAGCATGTCCATGGAGAACCAATGGTAAAATCACTCTGCCGATTAAGGGGTTTGAACCAGCAACCTCCTGATCATAGGTACAGAGTCATAACCTACAGATCCACACACCTCTGATCCAGCCACGCAGCATAGGACAGCAGGCAGGGATACACCCTGGACCGGATACCAGTATACACACACACACACACACACACACACATTGCGGGGAATCTAGAGATGCCAAATACCCTAACAGCATTGTTTTGGGTTGTGGGAGGAATCTCCACACAGACACACACAAAGAGCAGAGGAAAAATTTGAATCCCCCACTCCTGGAGACGAGAGGGAACAGTCCTGATCATGGAGCTATAGAGGAAAGTCTGTTTTCATACATTGGTCGTTTCATGGTCATTTTAAGCCACTATTTATTGCTGGTTTAGAGATGCACAAGGCAGGGGACGCCCTGCATGGAATATATAATCCAGGCTCCTCAGTGTATTTTTTCTCTGGTTATTCAAAGTAGCATAATTTACGATCTAACCTTATTTTATGATGGGTATTATATACTAGTTCAGACTGAATCATTTTAAATGTAGGCCCAAACGTTCAGGACGTCTTGATGCTTAACCTGGTTAAGCTTCAGTGATGATGAGTCCATACAGCAGAAAAGAGTTGTACCTGGGAGTCTGGCTGCAGAGTCAGAACCACACCACCCAGAGTCCAGGTCATAACGGGAGTCTGGCTGCAGAGTCAGAACCACACCACCCAGAGTCCAGGTCGTACCTGCGAGTCTGGCTGCTGAGTCAGAACCACACCACCCAGAGTCCTGGTCATAACGGGAGTCCGGCTGCAGAGTCATAACCACACTGCCCAGAGTCCAGGTCATACCCGAGGAGTCTGGCTGCAGAGTCAGAACCACACCACCCAGAGTCCAGGTCGTACCTGCGAGTCTGGCTGCAGAGTCAGAACCACACCGCCCAGAGTCCAGTTAGTATCTGAGGAGTCTGGTTGCTGTGTCAGAACCACACCGCCCAGAGTCCAGGTCATACCTGAGGAGTCTGGTTGCTGAGTCAGAACCACACCGCCCAGAGTCCAGGTCGTACCTGAGGAGTCTGGTTGCTGAGTCAATCTCCCAAACCATGGGGGAATATCAGCTGCTCGATTTTGGGTGGTGTAGAGCCAGGAGGGAGGTACGAGACTCGCCTGCGAGATAAGGTGAAGGTTTCCAAGCACACCCCCCCTCAGTGATGAGGTCATGATAATTGTTATGGCTAATTAGACCCCAACCTTTCAGGCCTCTGTCGAAAAGCTGTGATTAAATGCAGCCGTCTGATCTTATCAGAAACACACTCTCAGCTGCTTCCGGAAACTATCAATGATTAATGGATTTTAAAGCTTTCAAGAAGAATGTCTGCAAACAGCACTGACCATTGCTTTCACCAATAATACATGCCAGTAAGAAATTATTACGAAATTATCAAATTAATGACAATATGTAAGTTATAATGCATAAACAAACTTCATTTAAATGTAAAAGCTTTCATCACAAATCTAGTGATCAAGATTGAAAGGTGATTTGATTTAATTAATTATATTCCAAATGTCAACAGTACTATCAAGAGTTTATTTTTTTTTCACTTGTACAGGCAGCCCGCTGCAGCCCCTGGGTTAAACAACATCCGACTTACGGGGAACTTGTACTTACAAACCAACTGCCAAAGAGTGTATTATAATGAAAATTTGGGTTGAATACAATAGTTCGTAACAATACAGGCATTACCTTGCATGGCTTCAGCAGTTTGTTGTCTCGAGGTACAGCACAGTGCCATGTGTAGTTACTCTTATTATTACTGCATAACAACAACAACAACAATAATAATAATAATAAAAAACATTGGTATGTTACTCATGTCCTCTACAGTGAACACCCGTGTAAAATAATCATTAATCTCATTAACTATACCAATTTCATTTTCAATTATAAGGCCCTTACTATCCTGCAGATTAGTGATTTCAGCTTTTATAGTTCTTTTGGAGTTAAAATATTGGAAGAAAATTTTTATGTCATCCTTAGCCTCCAATGCAATCTTCATTTTGTCATTCCTCTTAGTGGGTCTCAACCTGTAGACCTAGGTACTCCTACTTTATTCCAACATCATTAGTTATTTTCCATTTGAGGAACAGAAGCCCTTTTCCTCCTGACTTTATTCTTAATTTCAGTAATAAACCACCTTAGTTGCAGTTTCCTAGATTTAGTTTTGCTGGAAACTTTGCTTTGAAGTGCCCTTGCATTTGCAATAATGTGCTTTTAAAAGTTCATTTACAGAAGAGCCAGAAACTGTGTCCCACTGTATCCCAGGTAAATTAAAATCACCCATAACCACCACATCATCTTTATCACTCATAATCCTGATATCATCATATAACATTCTGTTTTCCTCTGCAGACAATAGATGCTCTATAACAAACCCCGACAATTGCGCCATTTTAGTTTTTAGCATCAAATGTTATCCATACAGCTCCTGTACTTAATTTTTTATCAGTGAGCTCCCTTGCCTGCAAGTTTTCTTTTACGTATACTGCAACACCACCTCCCTTCTTGCCTATTCAGTGCCTGTTATTATTATTATTATTATTATTATTATTATGTACTGTATTATTATTTTTACTTACCTTCAAATTTAACAGACTTAGGGGATGGATTTCTTTCATAACCTGGATACTGCCAGTTTTGTAAGATTGCGTCCTGGATTGTTGCCCATACAGGCCAGCCATACCTACATACTTACAATAAAATTTGCCAAATTTTGCCAGCCCACAACCCCATTGGCCCAGCTGCGAAATGCCCAGTATGTCAGATGGCCAGTGCAGCCCTGCTCACAGACAGACAGACAGACAGACAGACAGACAGACAGAAACACACACTACAGAGGTAGGGGTCAGCAGCATTACCTACTGAGCCTTTCAAAAGACTTCCCCCAAAAGCACAATCCATAGGCTACATACTGGTTTTCCTCTTCTTTTAAACCCAAGACTAAGAGAACAATTGACACATTCAGATATTATCCCAACACACAGCTGTGGATTACCCAGAATGCACAGCAACAGAAACAGGGAGGTATTCGTGACATGAGTACAAAACAATTGCGAATAGATGAAAATATTGAAAGAATGTCAAACACAAACAAATAGGGTCCTATGTTTGGATCTAAAAACAGAGATATCTCGGAGTTATAAAAAAAAATCAATATTCCACATTCCATATTTTAATATCTTCAATAAAAATTGATTTAATTTCTAACAAGGAATTTGGTTTATTTATACGTCAAAGCGCATGTTTTTTCTTAGGGTGAAACGGAAATATTTCTTTGGGAAATCCAAGGAATTTCAATCTTCAGTTGAATGAAGAGAGGAGTTCAGTCAGTCAGGTTTAATCGATGAACTTCAACAGTAATTGACCACAGGACCTAAATGGCAATGCTAGATATTAATGACTAACCAAATCATGAGTGGAATTATATGCCAGAAATGAGTCATGACTTTTTCCAGGAAACCCTCTACCAGCTTCACCACTCCAGGTTCCTGAATAGCTGTCTTATTAGTTCTCGCTTGGTTTGGAAGACACTGTGAATCTCCTGCTCTAGTACCGCTTACACTCGTCCCTGGACATTCATTAGAAGGTCCCAAAGCATAAAGGGGACCTCATTGCTGAAAGGGTACAAAAAAAAATCCACGGTACTAGATATACCATAGAACACAGTGAAGATGGTCATCAAGAAGTGGAGAAAATGTGGGACAGCAGCGACGTTGCAGAGAACCGGTGAAAAGGCAAGACGAAAGCGGCCAGGAGGCCTATAGCAGCGCTGAGGGAGCTGCAGGAATTTCTGGCAAGTTCTGGTTATGTCCTACATGCGATAACAATCCCTCGTATTTTCCTTATTTTACATATGCCTGGACTATGGGGTTAGGGTCGTAAGGCAGACGCCTTTTCTTGTGAAGAACAACATCCAAATTTGCAAGAAAAAAACATAGTCTCCCAAAAGCATGTGGGAAGACGTGTTGTGGTCTGATTAAACCAAGGCTGAACTTTTTGGCCATAATTCCAAAAGGCATTTCTTGCGCAGAACCAACACTGCACATCACCAAAAGACCACCACACACACCACCCCGCGGTGAAGCATGGTGGGGGCAACAACATGCCTTGGGGTTGTTTTTCTTCAGCTGGAACTGGGGCTTTACTCAAGGCGGAGAGGGAATTATGAACAATTCCAAATACCGGTCATTTTTCACCCAAATGCTTCAGGTGTCTGCAAGAAAGCTGAAGACGAAGAGGAATTTCACTTTTCAGCTTGACAATGACCCCAAGCATTTATCCAGATCAACAAAAGAATGGCTTCACCATAAGAAAATTAAAGTTTGAAAATCTGTGGGGTGACCTAACGAGGGCACTGCACAAGACATGCCCCCACAATCAGACAGATTTAGAGAGCTTTTGCAAGGATGGATGGGTAAATATTGATATGTAAAGATGTGGCAGGCTGATAGACTCCTACCCGAAAAGACTGAATGCTTTGGTGAGGTGCACAGTGCATAGTACGTAAAAGTCGCTAACCTTCCGACTCAATAACTGCCCAGTTCCAAACTTCCTCTCACATTAACACAGTTGTACTGGGAGCTTCCACAGCAGCTGCCTCCGAGTCTCACATCACCAAGCACAATGCCAAGTGTAGGATAGAGCGACTGACAACATTGTTTATCCCCCAACTCCCCCCCCCCCCCGGGAACATCCATGGGGGGAAGGGTCAATTCTATTTCAGCATGTATTTGCCCAAGTGCACAAATTCAGTTCCACAGAAACATAACATGGTGAGTTTGGTGTGGAAGAACTTGACTGGTCCACACAGAGCCCTGACCTTATCCCCATTTCTCCATATAGTGCATTTTTAGGTCCCTAGCAGCATTAGGTTCTGGATCCCTGTTGATTTCTTTTTTTTTTTTTTCGTTTTTGTTGCTTGTGAGTTTGTGCTACTATGGAGAAAGTCCTGGGAGAATAAGTGCTGTTCGAATTACATTGCTGGACATCAAACTGCTAAGTACCTTGGATGAGTCACATGGTACATCACATGATACATCACATGATACGTCACATGATGGGGCAATGTGGATATCGGTATGTGTATGGGGCAGTGGTTAGCACTGTTGCCTCACACCTCTGGGACCTGGGTTTGAGTCTCCACCTGGGTTCCATCTGTGTGGAGTTTGCATGTTCTCCCTGTGCTGTCGTGGGGTTTCCTCTGGGTACTCCGATTTCCCCCCACAGTCCAAAGATATGCTGAGGCAAATTGGAGTCAAATTGCCCGTAGGTGTGCCTGTGTGAGTGGATGGTGTGTGGGTGTGCCCTGCGATGGGCTGGCCCTCTGTCCAGGGTTGTTCCCTGCCTCATGCCCATTGCTTCCGGGATAGGCTCCGGACCCCCCGTGACCCAGTAGGATAAGCAGGTATAGAAAATGGATGGATGGATGGATGGATGGTATGTGTGTGTGATGTCACTGTTGACACATCCCCTCGATCACAGACCATCCTGAGGGACAGAGCTCCAGTCCAAGTCACGCCTCCCACAATTAGCCAGCCATTACCTCGTTACTCCATTATTTCCCGACAAGCTTCTCATTAACAGGCTCTAGAGCGAGCACTCAGATGGGCTGCTGGATGAGTGACGGCACCCTGTTTGGGCTATCTGTTGATGTATAAATACCCCGGCTTTAATTTGTTTAATGTGAGCCGTCGTCACCTGGCCCAGTGAAGCAGTCCTATATCCGCTGGGCTCGCCGCAGCCCTCGATATCCTGCGACAGGGAGCAACCACAACAGGAAAACAATATTTCATTGGAAGGCTGGGACTCCACCCCAAGATTGCAAGGTGGGCAGATACTTCAATATTTGTCATATTTTTAGAGAATTTGCAGAACATTTCAACCAGAAACAGGAAGTGGAGGAAAGTTTGGCTCATAGAAAGACAGTTCCCGCTCAAACAAAACAATATCCCAAGCACAGCCAAATAGGTGGGAAATTATGTCAACAACGCTCCCCCCACTGATTGTAAATGTTGCCAATAAACATTTGCATTCATTCGAAAGCACTACCGAGTGATCCTGAAAATCCCATGGGAGAGAAACTCGAAAGGTCTACTCATGTGTCTCTGAAGAACAAACTACCCACCAATTACCCACAAATTACTTATTTGTAAAACTTCTTTAACTATGATACCAATGCAAGAGCACTAGGAGAACCTCAGACGACCAAATCAGATGCAGCAGACTAACAGAGAAAACAGTAGACGGCAGAGTAAGTCATAGTTAGCTAACAAACATAGAAATCGGTCTCAAAAAAAACCCGAATATCCAGAATAGGGTCAGAATGTTAATGAAAATGTAACACGGAATTAATGTACACAAAATAAATTAACCAGGCACCTAGTCATTCAAAAAGACAACCAGAAAGACAAAAATGGTATTTGTTAGGTTTATTTATTTGTTTCGGCATTTTTGGTAACTCCAATAAATTAAATAAATAACAAAACTATGTGTAAAAAAAAGGAATGAATCATTTCAGATTTCATTATGACAACAGGCCAAACTCTCGAAGACTGTTCTGTGTGTAATAACTTGCATCCATCGGTTCCGGTCCACATGCAGCTGGGCTGAGGTACTGTTCAAATTCGCTGGCGTCCAGATCCTGGAGCAGGTCCACCTGGACCTGCTCGAGGTAAAACTCCAGAGATGGGGTGCCTGTACACAGGTGACAGCCACAGGACTGCCAGCCTCCCTGCTCGCCACAAGGGGGCGGGGCAGGGGCAAAAGGGTAAGGCGGGGGAGGGGAGGAGAGCTGAGTGGGCGGGGTGTAGTGCAGCTGGGCCTCTGTGGAGTAGTTTGGTGCGCACTGGGCCATCCGCTGATGGTACTGAGTCTGGATCAGATAGCTCAGGTCACAGGGACCCGAGATAAAGCCGTCGTAGTGCTGGGAGGCTAGCTGGGCAGCTTCCGGTGGCGCCGCCCTGCTGGCCTTTTTAGCCTGCTTCCGCCGTCGGGGCCGGTATTTGTAGTTGGGGTGGTCGATGGTGTGCTGGACCCGCAGCCGCTCTGCCTCCTGCATGTATGGCCTCTTCTCCGCCAGAGACATACCCTTCCAGGTTCGGCCTGCATGGGGGGGGGACACACGAACACACGGGTTTAAACTCCAGCTCCTTGCTCAGCACCCCGAATTCAATAGTATTTAAAACATAATAATAAATTACATTATTATCAACAATTTCCACCATAAAAAGCAACTCAGTATTTATAGGCTTAGTTGCGGATTACATATCATTAAATTTATGCTAAAATTTTATTTTAATCACGCAACTTACCGAGAATTTTGCTCAGATCGGTGTTTTCCAGGTCTGGGTTCAGCTGTGCCAGACGTCTCCGCTCTTCCTTGGTCCAAATGATGAAGGCGTTCAAGGGGCGCCGAACCCGCGGTTCCGGCTCGGGTTTGCCGTCCGGGCTGGAGCAGTTGGACTCGGAGTCCATTGAGATGGGGCTGCAGGGCCCGTTGCTGGGAGACTTCGTCTCCATCCTAAGCTCCAAGCATTGCCCGCGATCGCTTGATAAGGTCGGGTTAGACGCGCTGAGGTCAAAGTTGGGGAGAACTCTATCAAAATACATGGCTGAGGGAGGGGTGTCCCTTTAATTCCCTGGGGATCAGTAGCAGGCGGATACAGAAGAAGTCTGATTTTAAGCATCACGTTAACCAATGGGAAACAAGTAGGAGTGGATTTAAAGGTGTGAAAATTAAGCGTTGTCCCACCGCTGATAATTATTACTTCCCCCCCCCCCCCGCCATCCATCCACGTTACATGTCTTTAATCCACTGTGCACTGAGCGTCCATTTACTCACAGTACGTCCCGAAATAAAATCAATGCATCTTAAATAACACGTTTTGTTCACGTGATTAAATCACCGGTTTTCCTAAGCCTGACTTGTTCTACTTCATTTTTCCCAATGATAATGAATTTGATGGAAACCATATATATTTATTATCTACACCGCGGCGTTGAATTTTTTTTTTTTTTTTTTTTTTAAAACTTGTTTAAAAGACGCGAGTGTCTGCTGTTGTACCTTTTGGACGTCAGATTACAATTGTTGCTTACATGACACTCTTAAAAAGGTTAAGTTGACATTTCCTATGTATAATACAAATATGTCATTTTTGGTTTTCCGTTTGAGTCTCAAAATCTGTGCCTCGAAATGCTTTGTGTGGTTGGTAAGCCGACAAATGAACGGTAATATGAGCGCAATATTTCTTTGATATTAACGATGGCCAACGGAAACGATTTTGCAAGATTGTCAGATCTCGGACCGCCCTGCATTGTTGCCTATATAACATTTCTCAATATATTTTACAAAGGGTGTTTTTAAAAGTTCATTCAGCTGCCAGATTACAAACAGTAAGGGTGTTGTAAATTAGTGCAGTACACAGTGCTTTCAATGCACTGCTCCAGGAAATTATTCATGCAAGCTAAATAAAACTGTAACCGTGTTACTGAGACAAAAAAGTGAAATTGTATAAAATAATATACAATACATAAAAGATCGATCCTGTTTCGTTTTCTTCTCAAGAAATAGCACAATTATTACATCAAAACGAAACACTCAAGTTGAAAATAATTTCTTTATAAATGCCTTAGATCTCAATTCATGTTTTTTATGTTAGATAACAGAGTGATCGAAATAATTCACTTTTCATATTACTGTACCAAAATAAAAAATTATAATAAACTGGCAGTAATATCAAGAGTAAATTACAGCAATTCGGTCGCAATCATTTTATTTCCTTCTTTCCCATCTCTGCAACGAGTTTGCATTTTTTATTTAACCAATTTTAATGTATTTTTATTCACACAATGCACGCCTTTAGGTTAAAAGGTTTATCCGCAAGGTCCATTTTGCCGTGAAGCTATCTCTGTTTCGATCTCCCCGAAATCACATCGGGAACATAAGCGACCTGCTCAGTACAAATAACAAAAATCAATAGAAACAAAGAGGACTCCGGCGTCTCCGGAGATCAAAGCACCTGGTAGAACTGGTTATTCATTAATATAAAAAAAATCACAGGTCACAAGTCAGGTGTTGTCGGATTTTATCAAGCTTCACTCATTCTGTTAAAACACATCTCAGCAAACATGATGAAGGGAGTTCATTCTTCCTGTGTTTTTTACTGCGCCATTCCAACGGTGGACTTACAAATATTTATTTGGTACAAAAAGTATATCTCAAGGCGTCAGAAGTTAACATTTTAAGAAGATATCGTTTCCAGATATAGATTACATGATAAATACGCAGCATTCTGCATTAGAATAAAGTTACTGGGATAGCCGCAGAATATAGTAAATAGACACATGTACGCGCCTATATTAATTTCAACCATTTCGTCATTTTTTCGGAGATATGATACGGCCGACCTCCTCCCCTCCTCTTCCCCTAGTTTTAATTTTTTAAAAACAAACCCTTTAGACATTGTGACCGAAGCCGTGTAAGGTTTTTCGGAGTGATAAGATTCCTGCAGGAACTCCAAAGGGTCAGGAAGGAAACCCTTTGGCTCTTAGGGGATTCCGCTAGTGCGGATTAACCGCGCGCTATTGCGGAGCTAAATGTGTATTCTTAAAAAAAAAACAAAAACCTTGTTTCCATTGCACGGGCAGATCGGTCCCGTAGTTATGGGCTTATAAATTTGTGCAAAGGTTTTGATGTTCGTGAAGCGCAATTGTATTTTTGACACTGGCATTTGTTCCGCCAAAAAAAAACAGTGGCAGGAAACATCAATCTGAACAACCGAATTAAAGTTAACCCCAGGTCCTCCTCTGCTAACCGAGCTCATGTAAATTACAGTATGTACAGGAATATGCTAACGTCAGTAGATTTATATAGGGTCTAACAAAAATCTTGACATTGCCTATTCACAGAATTAACGGATTTGTAAATATTTTGTCGATTATTATTGCACAATTACGTCCACAAATTGCAAGGAAAAATACGAATGCAGTCCGGACAAGGGTTAATAAAAATCATTAATAATATAAGTTAAAATCAATTAAAAAGTAAAGATATATTACGCCTAATATATGGTGTGTTTGCAGATGGTGCGTTTAAATAGGCTGTATTTCCTTTGGTTTAAAGTTACTTTCAAGTGCTCAACCTACAGATATTGAATTTACAATATTTTACTGATAGATAGACTTCCTTCTGGTGGTTTTGAAAACACACATGCAAGTATGGGCATATCCTATGTAAATGTAAATGTCATTATGCATTATTGTCCCGTGCCTTAACGTTGTCGTGGTCTCTGTAAAGCCGTTTTTAAAAACCTCGGATAATAGCTATTTCTTTTCTCTCTACTTTGAAACTGCGGCACAGTTTTGATTCATCTTAATTTTAGTGGAGAGACTAAGTTCAGCGCCGATATGAAGACCGCAAAACCGGCCTCAATACACACGCCCTGGGGGGGTGGGGGGGGGGGGGGCATCTCGGTGCATATTGGCCTGCACCTGCTTCGTGGCAGACGACCCCTCTCCAAGTATGACTTTAGGGCCTCACTATTCACAAAATCCATTGAGCAAATCGTTCACACCCGCCCCAAACAGACAGATCACTTCAAAATCGGACTCCGGTTAATTAAATAACGGAGTGATCAGAAGAGGTTTTTACCCCCTTTTTGAAAGTTATCCTTCATCAAAGCGACGAAACAGGTCCTAGCGTCTCCTACGGGGAGGAAACATGCGCAAAACGTCCTGCAAGACGTGTCATAGTACAGGCATAATTAATCAATGGGATTACGCATGTTTATTTGACATCCTAATGATGTGAAACTAAGATAGGCCTAATCGAATTGAATGATCTTATTTTATACAAAACGCACAAAGGGAAAAAGAAAATGACGATTGCATTCTTGCATTAACTTTGTTTTGTCGTTTAAAGCGAATAAGACTGTTGAAATGGTATTTTATCGAAAATGTTGAATGATGTACAATGTCCATTAAGCACAAAGCATAGCTACAGCAATTAGACCACAGACACGTTCCTCAAAACAGATCAATCCCCATTTTGGTTTAGAATTAACATGATTTTTCGGAATTTCATGCTTTTTCTTTGGCCTGTTTTATGTCACCTTAATTGAAAATAAAACAAGATCACATTTTAGATAGCCTAAATAGGCAACTGTGAGCTTATTATAGAACATTTAGATGATATATAGTTTATAATGTAATTAAGCATCGAAAACCCATTACCGCCGTTTTGTTTCGAATCATATCAAAACAGCTGCTTTTAAAATACGGAGTTATTGACTATGAGGATCTTGTTGAAAACTTTCCCGATTTTAATAGCTCTATGAGACGATGGCCCGTCATTTGTTTTTTTGACACAGACACATTAAAGCGATATTCATCATATAAATTGAGTTCTAAATGAATAGCTTCACATGCTGTTAGAATTAAGGGCTGGAATCCACATCACCACTTTAAACACACGCTAAATTTGCAGCCACGTTAAACGTGTTAATGGGGTTAATTAATTAGCTTGAACAACACAGCATGAATATAATAATGTTAGTTTCGATTGACTTTTTTTGTGAATGAACAAACTATCGAAGACGTATCATTCTGCTATGGCGTATTCATATTGTGTGGTTTGTAACTGAGATAGGCCTAAATATATTAAAGAATAGATCCATACATTCATTTGGAATTTAATACGATTCAATTTGACCATGCACGATTCTGCACATACGATTTATTTTAAATATTTCGTTTTTTAAATGTAATTTAATTTAATGGTTTGGTCGCAGATTGCGTAGAAAAAAAAGTCACCTAGTTGCCTAATCTCTGAAATGTTTAAGTATTGGTTTGTATTGTTCAGTGACGTAAGCATTTCAGTGAAAGTCCAAACGGAGAGCATACCCCTCTTCTGAATGCCCATTATATGTCCTAAATAGGGATTGTTTTCAGAAGTCTTCAAATCACAATGTGCCATTGTATTGGACTGGGGATATATTAGATGGCTCTCCTGCTGCAGTCTGTGGGACACCACAGGACCAAAGGGACCGAGAGACTTCACGTGCCCAGGGGATGGATATTTCTGCAGGGTTGGATATACTGGACTGCTCTCCTATCTGGATGAATTGATGTCTGGATGTGTCTGTGGTCCAGAGAAGTAGGACCCAAGAAGATAAAACCTGTAATCTGCAGATCTGCGGGGAAATAACTGGCCGTTTTTTCTTGGGATGGAGTGACTTTTTGCAAAAAAGAAAAAAAATTAAATACTAATGGATTAGATTCACATGGACTGTCCTGTGCCCAAACGTGTCATTTTTACCAGGTAATTGTTATTGACAGTGGAAATCAGAATCTGAGTCACCTTTATTTGTCATGTACAACCTGTGTACTGGAAATATTTTCAGGTGTAACTGGTCACGTAAAAGTAAAACAAAATGAATGTAAAAAATAACATATGTGTTGTCTTAGAGCAATAACCAACCGGCAACAAGTAAGAACAAAATTGTGATGTTATGTTTGAAAACTGAACCACCACAAAGTTTCATTATTCATACTCTTACACATTTTGTTGCAGTATTCGCTGTCTTTGGAGTATGAGATGAGATCAGCTGATCAAACTGTTCCCCTCACTGTGTGCAAAATAACGTTTGCTATGTAGATCCCACATGTGTCCCATTTGAGTTTATCTGACATCCACACAGTGGTTCGTCAGTGTTTTTTTTTTTTTTTTTGGTCAGGCGGTAATCCAGACAGCTGCATTGTCCTCCGGGGTTGACGTGTGAACACATTGAGGGCTTCTCCTGCTCGCCAGAAATGGCGTGATTGTATTGGCCCAGCAGGCCACGGACGACATCTCAGTCTCTAACCAGACTCCATTCAATTCGACATCCCTCCTTAATCAGGTGTGTGTGTGTTGGGAGGGGGGTTCACTCAGCCCCCCCCCTTCCCCACTCCTCCTACAGGTGTGGTCTCCTAGGGCTCTGATCGGCGGCTGAGAGGATTACAAGCCCCCCGGCGTGGGACCTGCTTAACGGGGGCTCATTAGCGGGACACAATGAAGCCCCCGCCTCCGTGTGTAGGTAGGCTGTCAGCCTGATTTTGCCCTGCCCGCTCCTGGGCCTTCACAGCATGAGGCGGGACAGAAAACGACAGACACCTGACAGGCACATAACCCCCCACCCTTAACCAACAGACTCAGGACCCCAGACGGAACCTCTCCTCCAGTGTGGACTGCACCCTGCCCCCCATTTCCAAGTTTACTTCTGACACCCTTTATACCCTAGTGTTGAGGATTTAATGCACTCACTTCTCTTTAAACACTTACTTTGTTTAGAGAATTAATGCCCCCCCCCACCAATGAAGGGATTAATCAGGCCAAAGACACACCAACACTCAGTTCCATTATTTGCAAATAGTAGCTTGTATTCTACTCCTGGGTCATAATGGAGCTCTAATCTGTATTTGGTGTTCAGCTTTGATGAGGTACTGTATTGACACAGCGGGTAGACCCCCCCCCCCCCCACACACACACACACACTCCATTCTATTCCAATCCACCTCAAGCCCTGATTTATCTTTCAGCTGAGGAAGACACCCAGGAAGATATGGCTCTTTTTCTTGGCGCTTTCCTTAGACGGGGGGAGCTGTCCAGTTATTACGTTTTAATTATTAACTGGAATCTGCAGCATTAAAAACCGGCGAGAGACCGTGGAATTGCTGCCGTCGTCTGAAAGGGAATCACACAAAAATTATTCAATCTGGCATCATTCTATATTAGATTAGATAGTGTGAAGTGTCCAGACAAATACATCAAATTATTCCGAACACATTGTGTTTGTTGTGAGGCTTATAAAGTCTTTCAGATCATTGCTGCAGGCCTCTGCTGACGAAATAAGAAAGTCTGTCACTCTGACCTACTGTAGGCTGGGTTATATAATTAAACTTCCCTACTCATTCGAAGAAAAATGTTTTCTTTTATAGTTTTTCTTTTCTTTTCGGGGGAAGAAATTAATTCCACACTCTTCTGAAAACATCTAAATACATATGTTCCTTCTTCATCTCTGTTCCAACAGTTCAAGACCTTATTCAGATACAAAAGGGTCCCTGTTTCTTTGTAGATAAGGACACCTACTCTCCCATAAACAATAATCCAGTAGTTTCTTTCCTGTGGTTTGATTTATTTAAAGCGTAAACGCTAAAAGGTTTCGAGCTGGTTCTCCCGCCAAGGGCTGGCATGTAAATAAATAGCAGCTACCAGTGTGCAGGTTCACAGCGGAGCTTGAGACACTCGAGGTCACGCAGGACTGCTGTTTTAACCTCTGAACCTCCATAAATAACTTGGTGAAAACAATCGCTTCTAGAGACGTACCAAACACACAGTAACACGCTGACACCACGGAGCAGATGCAGAAGTAACAGATAAGTCTGGAAAACCCCAACTATGAATGATATATTTGAGCTATCTCCCCAAGTTTAGGGGACATTGATGACCAGGAGGAAGCAAAGAGCCTAAAGCATTTGCAATGCATGGTTTTAAGGGAGCGTATGTCAAATAAACAATAAAAATTATCATCTACTGTTTCCGAAGTTTTTTTCCCATTTAGTTAAACAGTTATGTGTTTTTATAACAATTTAAAAGTAAAGTTAACTCTGTTAAGTAAAATTAAAGGTCAAAATATATACATTATAACAATGCATGGTCGTTTTGACTTATTTCTCTGTTTATTGGTATTCAAAAGACAATGTTTGTTCCACCATTTCCACTACTGTATTACTCTGTATTTACATACCTTACCAGGCAAAAGTCGGGACACACGTCTTTTAATGCATTTGTCTCTATTGTGGCTGTTATTCACCTTATAGTAAAAGGCCACAAGGTAATGAAATCATACATATCTAATACTGTAACAACCGAGAGACGTGTTAAACATCTCAGCACTGTCTCAGATTATAGCCTCTCCAGAACAGCCCCGTCTCGCTCTGACGACAGCGCTGCAGACTCTTGGCAAACTTCTCCACCAGCTTCCAGACGTAGCCACCTGGAACGCTTCTCCAATAG
>JABFEB020009848.1:230-18726 GCA_019775895.2 Stomatorhinus ivindoensis
GTGATGGGTAGGTGCCCCAATCGGGTGTGCGAGTGTGCCCTGTGATGGGTAGGTGCCCCAATGGGGTGTGCGAGTGCTCCGTGTGATGGGTGGGTGCCCCAATGGGGTGTGCGAGTGTGCCCTGTCATGGGTAGGTGCCCCAATCGGTTGTGCGAGTGCGCCCTGTGATGGGTAGGTGCCCCAATCGGGTGTGCGAGTGTGCCCTGTGATGGGTAGGTGCCCCAATGGGGTGTGCGAGTGCGCCGTGTGATGGGTAGGTGCCCCAATGGGGTATGCGAGTGCGCCCTGTGATGGGTAGGTACCCCAGTGAGGTGTGAGTGTACCCTGTGATGGGTAGGTGCCCCAATGGGGTGTGCGAGTGCGCCGTGTGATGGGTAGGTGCCCCAATGGGGTGTGTGAGTGTACCCTGTGATGGGTATGTGTCCCAATGGGGTGTGTGAGTGTACCCTGTGATGGGTAGGTGCCCCAGTGCGGTCATTGCCTCTGTTGTGCACCTGTAACCTCTGGGTTAGGCTCAGGACCCCCATCACCCTGAACGGAATAAGCAGTCACAGAAAATGGGTTGGATTTCCCCCACAAAAATGGTCCCCACAACATCAAAATATTGGGTTTTAATACATTGGGGAGACATTTGATCTCTGATGTAATATATACATAACCATATACATAACCCACAAACACACACACACATTTTGCTATTCCTATCTTTCTGGGGATTGTCCATTCATTTCTATGGGCGTAATCCTAAGTATGAAGACCGTAACCCCCTACCCAGGCCTAACCTTAACCATAAGTAACCAAACAAAATGCAAGACTTGTGGCTCTTTTAGTTTTTTGATTGCAGTCACATATTTTTATAAAATTTCTAAAAATATAAGTTTCCCCTTGTGGAGATGGAACAAAATGTCTCCACAAGGTCAGAACAACAGGTTTTCATCACATCATCACAAAGCAAACTTTTATTACAAGAAAATATTATAAATACTTGAAAACTGATTTTCAGTATTTTATAGATTATAGTAACATATTATTTTGCCACAAAGGCTGAAACTATTCCTTTTGAAGAAGACATATCAGGTCTGTCTTTATTGCATTGACATTTGGAAGCAAATTATTTCCAAAAATTGCTGGAAAGGATGCTATGAATCTGAGCTGCTGTGATAAAGGCAAGGGCTGATTATTCAGATGAAACTCACATTTGTTACATTGCACTTACAATGCACAGTAAATTGTGACATTACACTTCAAGACCAATTAGTTACATTTAAGTATTTATAATATTTTAATAAAGTAACAATGCAGTACAAGTTTGAAAAGCTGTATATCATCTATTTATTTCTTTTAATTGGTGGGTAGACCCAGACTTCTAGCCTGTATTGTACATGGCCATATGCACAAATACACAGGAAACACGAGACAGGCTCATGATTCTGGATCAGGAGAAAAAACGTAATTTGATTAAATATCAAGAAAGTATCAATGTAGATTATCTGTTAAGTATTGATAATGTTTTATGTGATCTTAAAATATTTGATATCTATTATAACTGTCCATAAAGAACTGGATGTTCAGATCTCTGTTTCTAGGACAACTGTCAATATGTTATTGTTTAGGAAAAAAAACTTTGGCTGCTAAAGCCGGGTGATCTTTCACAGGTTTGTGACACTAGCCACAGTTGAAGGTTCCTCAGAGCAGGAAGTTTAAATAGTAACTAAGACTTTGTGTGTGTAGTAAAATGCCAGGAACAAAAGAAGCAGACATATGTTTGGTGCTGCATTGCAAAGTATAGGAGAGATGCATTGTCCCCAGCATTGTGATTGAATTATTTTGTTACACTTTAGTCTTGACAACTTTTTGTTGAGTATTTGAAAGTCTTCAGGTAGGAAGTGATTTTTGTCGTTAATTAAAGATTCTTGATGTTATCTAGTTCCCTTTCTTGTCGTTTGCTGTTGCCTTTTGTAGGTGGAGGCTCCTGCTGCTCTGACTGCTGCTCTGACTGCTGCTCTCAGAGCAGCACGGCGGTCGGGTGCTAGAGGGAACCATGGAGTCGCTGCGTTGGGTGCAGCATCAATGTCGGCACCTGCTGTTCCCCGAGTCAGGACTGAGCTGGTACTCGCCTGCTGATTCGCCCTCCCAAAAAAACAGGACCACCAGTGGGGACTCACCCGCTTACAAGCCTGCTGGCAAAAGGCGCATGGTCATTGCCCGCCAAGGCCCTTACCAGGATGAGTACTGCAGCATCACCAAGGGTTACCAAGGCAACCGCATCCGCACCACCAAGTACACCCTCCTCAGCTTCATCCCAATGAACTTGTTTGAACAGTTTCACAGGTGGGCCCCTGATGGATCACAGTGCCTTTAATCTGTATCCACTTATATCAGTTTTAAGTTTGGAAAACAATTTTGTGTTTAGACCATTTTTGAAATACAACTCTAGAAA
Source organism: Stomatorhinus ivindoensis (assembly GCA_019775895.2). Taxonomy (NCBI): domain Eukaryota; kingdom Metazoa; phylum Chordata; class Actinopteri; order Osteoglossiformes; family Mormyridae; genus Stomatorhinus; species Stomatorhinus ivindoensis. Next base: position 2,671 of record JABFEB020009848.1, read on the forward strand.
AAATTAAAGGACCACAGCAACATTTTTAGTTCCAGTCATTTCTCAGTTTATGGGTATGTGTTTATGGGTATGGGTATGTGTAAATTATACATTTTTTTATAAACTTCAAACTGCTTCTTCCTTGCTTCTTGGGCTTCTTCCTCACTTTATGGGACTTCAATCCTGCTTCTAGGAGCCTGATACACACTGTCCTAGCAGTGCACTTCACACCTGCACTTAATGCTTCCCGTTCCCTTTGAAGGTCATTTGATGTCATCCTTTGATTCATAAGGCACTCTTGGATAAGTTGGAATTTTTCACTTGTTGGTTTTTGGTCATTCCCAATATCTCCTGCTTCATCTTACTCTTGTGTACTACTGTCTTAGAAACTTTGAGCCTGAAAGCAACCTCTGCCAACAAAACCAGGATTAAACCAGGATTTGTCAATGGAGATTCTTAAATAAATGAGTGGTGTCTTAATTTTTTTCCAGAGTTGTAAATTATAAATTCTCACTCTTTAATGTTTTTGAAGTGGTTTTCCTGGTAACTTGTTTGCATAACTTCACTGAAAAAATCTGCTTGATGTCAAGCTGTATGTTTAAAGTTGTTTAATGAAACACCGTTAACTATTGGGTTGTCTTGCAGACATGTCATATTAGATTTTCTATTTATCTTTTCAGTATGGGTTTCCCCAGCTCTACGAAAGTAGGGGTTATCATTAAAACTTGCGTAAGTTGAAATTGTGTAAAGCGAAGAAGGAGCTATCTTTATGTGGGAAGATTTTTGGCATTCCCAGACTGAAAAAATAACCTATCAAATCGTACCAACTAACATATGAAACCCAAAATGAAACAAACATACGGTAAAAGCAGGAATAATGTGATATATCCACAGCCTATATAAAGTAGAAATAATGTATGTACCATGAAGATTCAGTTACCAGACTCACTTACACTTAATGACAGGGATACTTTCTGTAAACATTATAGAATGTGCTTACACAAGCCTAGATAGCACAGCCTGCTAAACACCTAGATTATATACTGTAGCCTAAATAAAATAATAAAAAGCACAGTATAGTAAATACTTATACCAGTTGCATAGTCAAGTATTATGCCCTTTATGTAACTGTGCTGTACTTGTATATCACTAGATGCGCAGTAGGTTTGTTTACACCATCATCAGCACAAATGCGTGAGTGATGCGTAGCGCCACGACGTCGCCAGGCACCAGAAATTTTTCAGCTCCACTAAACACTATTTTTGTTTTTCCCCTCTTTTTTTGTAAAAGCGAAAAACCTCTTTGGATGTTTTTTTTGGTTAGCAAAAAGGGTGCTAATGTAGGTCTTTCATAAACGTGAGGTGCTAAAAAACAGGAGTTCATGAAGCAGGGGATACCTGTCTACATTCAAATGCAAATATGAATGTAAAGTGACTAGACAGTCTTTGTGGAAACAGAATTATATAATATAATAATAATAATAATGTCATTTCAAGCTTCATACAAACCACTCCCTTCAAACCTCATAAAAGGGGTCTCCTTATCCTCCAGCTTTAGGTTTTAACATATTGCCTGCAGCTGTAGTAACTGTTAGCATCTTCAAGAATCGCCTCAAGACCTATCTGTTCCAGGAATACCTACTAGGCTGACCACACCATGTTCCCTGAATGTTTCTGTTTTCTGCTTTTTTGAATAGTAGAGCTATTAGCTTTTTGCATAATTTGGAAAATGATATGTATCTTTACCTTTCTTGTAGCTTTGGACAAAGGCATTTGCAAAATAAATAAAGCAATTGTAGTCAGTGGTTTTCTGGGACAACTGGAGTAAACCATTCAGAGAGTGGAATTATTCTGATTTAATAAATAACCTTAATCCGGGATATTAGAACAGGGTAGAATGAACAGTCTATGCCTGAAGTGTGAGATCTGGTGAAATGCATGTCTGTGCATAGTAGAAGCTGTATTGTACAGTTTTCTATTTGAGTACATAGTCAGTTCTTTCGAGAAATCTCTCAAGTGCCGATACAGAAGAAGTTTTGCTGCTTCTCAACTTGAAATGCATTTGGATCATAGAACTATCCTAATCTAATCCTAATCTAATTGTGGGTCGAAGGATTGCCAATCTGTACTTCCTGTTCCTCGTCCTGCTGAACTGGGTGCCAGTGGTGGAGGCTTTCCAGAAGGAGATCACCATGATCCCCCTTGTGGTCGTGCTCAGCATCATCGCCTTCAAGGACGCCCTGGAAGACTTCCGCCGCTATCGCTTTGACAAAGTGATCAACAACAACACCACCAAAGTTTACTGTGGGTGAGTACCGGTGATGAACCACTGATGTTGTTCTGTTTTTGAAACTTAGAAAAACCCAATAGGCATTTACAATTGTAAATGATTTCTGTGATTAATGGCTTGTCATCAGAATGGCCAACGGCAGGACTGAGAGAATCTGTAGATGTGTTTGGATGTTGATGAAAGGAAGGACTTGTGGGTGTGACAGGATTAATGCCAATTCAAATGAGCAGCCTGTTAGCTTTTGTTAATTTCTCTCCAGTCACATTGACTGATGACTCATGGGACTGAATCGCCGCCACATTCTTTTAAAGAAGGTTCAGCACATTGTTGTTATGAATTGCAATGGTATGTAAGGATTATGAGTAAATTCACATCATCGCTACCTATTCTTTCTTTTGCACATTGCCATGTGTTTGTTTGACTGCCTCTGAGCCATTGCTTGCAAAATGGGCAAATGAGTGGAAGATTTGAGGTCTTCTTCCTGGATGTGGTAGAATAGAAGAAACATGTGATTGGGTTATGAAACCAAGTACTGAGGACTTTGAGAACCGATAGGTCAAGCTTCTCCATTCTCTCTCTCTGTCTCTCTCTCTCTCTCTCTCTGTCTCTGTCTCTGTCTCTCTGACGATATAAAAGTACTTAAACACCAATTGTGTTTTTAGTCTACAGGCCTGAATTAGGAAATTCTCCCCCCGGTGTTTCCTACGCATGAACGGTGCTGGTTTTGGTAGAACATTAACTGGGCTATTAGCTTTTATTGCTGTCTCCATGTCAGCGGGGCTGAGGTCTTGTCCAGGATCATCTGATAATTAACCAAAGTCTAATGTTTGGGCTGGTGTACATGCAGGGTTCCATTATGCCTGAATCTCCAGTGAGAGAAGAATTCAGAATATTCAACAACAGCAATAACAATGATAATGATCCTGAGCTTATAATAATATTTCATTGCCATATGCCTGCAGTTTATAGTAGGCGCTTCGGCATCTCAGATACCATCCTGGTTTTGATATATCAGCATAATGAATATAATGAGACACACATTACACAAATCAAGTTCTGTAACATAAAATATATGTACAGTGCTGATTTGGAGAACGTCAAGCGTGTTTACGGCAGCCTTTTACTTAACATCTTTCAGTGATCTTGGGTTTCTCATATGTTATTGTGCTGCTTTGCTACCCTAAACTGAGGTGTTTCCAGAACCTGAGGGGGTCTGCACCCCTAACCCTCACGATGTGGAGGTGTTGACTATATTACTTTTGCAGTCCAGTTTAATACCGAATTCATTCTTCTGTATATCCGTCATTGATACATTATAATTTTATGCCAAAACATCTGTATGACGTTTTCCTTCACATTAGATTATTCTTTAAATGGTGACCACTGTGACTATCCTGTGCTGCGGGGGTCACTTTTGACCCCCATGTCCCCTGTCGGCTTCAGGAAGCAGAGGCGATATGTGAACAAGTGTTGGAAAGACGTATGTGTGGGCGACTTCGTTCAGCTGGCCTGCAACGAGATCATCCCGGCCGACATGGTGCTACTGCAGTCCTCTGATCCGGACGGCGTTTGCCACATCGAGACGGCCAACTTGGACGGAGAGACTAACCTGAAGCAGAGGCAGGTGGTGCGGGGCCTGGTCAAGCAGGTATGACTGAAAACTCACGCCGGCTCTCACAGCTCTGTCAATACGCTGCAGTGCAGAGATCTAGCATTATAACTGCTTCAGTATAACTGCTTTTCAATCCATTAATAATGTAGTACTTTTTGTCAGCACAAGCAGCAGCCACCTACGGTGAACAGAACCTATTAATAGAAAATGTGGTAACACTTTATAATACCTTTCATTCATAAGTCATTAACAAATATTGCACAATACTTAACAGATTGTTAATTCATGTACATTCATATAGTTATAAATGCTGTCGCCTCCCTACCCGATTGACATCAGCCCCTCATTTTTGCTGCGATGGTGTTGCACTCAGTTTTTAAGTAACTTCTCTAATTTATTGATGTCTTAGTTAAAAAAAGTTTTAAAAAATGTAGACAGGCATTTTATTTGTTTATATATTTATCAATTTATTTTTTTGGTTGTTTATTATTATTTTATTATGTTATTGAGGATTTATTTTTTAATTACTGTTAATGTACAGTGTACTGCTGGATGTGAATCAGAAATCTCATTCTCCTCATGTGACACCATGTTAAGAATGACAGTAAAATGAACCTTGAAACTTAAAATGTCAATTCATGTAGTACTGATGTCTACAGAGACAATCGACCATCAGCCTTCAACACTGGAATTCTTATTTCTTTACTTATTTTCAAATTATTCCACACAACTATATTTTTCTTTTAATTCTTTGATTTTTCAGGTAAAAGTTTAGCCTGCTATGTCACATATGGGTTAAATGTGGAGGACACATTTCATCGTTGTGCACAGTGCGCTGTGGTGTGTCGACAATAACAACAAATCACTAATCACTTTCACTTTTAGCATTACTGTGAGTGTATCGACTGAAGTTTTTTTTGCAGATAATTGGACTTGTTAAAAGCTGCTGTTTTTTTGTAAAAAGATATTTTTGTTTGAGGGCATGCTAGTCTGTAAAGGTTACTGACAAACATGAAGTTTTGGTGTTGGGGGGTTCTTGTTGCCATTAATTTGTTTTAAACATGCAGCCAAACTTTTTAATCAACCACGTCTAAGGACACATTGTACCCTTTGGTGTGGCACAGACTTTGTAAGCGCAATGTTATTAGTTGTTATGATTTGTAAACATCTAAAAGCCCAATTTCCTTCTGTCTTACAAAGTAGAGGGAAATACGAAATGTAAGTTTGTACAACCTGTGAACATGAACTTTATGGGAAATGAAGCAAGTGTAATTGATGTGTCAGGATGTCTGTTTAATTAGTCAGTCATTAATGATTGAATAATGAACATGATTAATGTGTTACTGAATAGTAACCAAGTAGTTTTAGCTGGAATTTCTTAAATCATTTATAATTGTTTAAAAATATGTGATCTAATATCATTTGCTAAAAAAATTAATTTACATAAACTACATTAACATCTCTATTATGTTCTGCAATATTTGTTAATGACTTAAGGAGCAAAGTTATTATTGTATAAAATGTTAGTGAAAATGTTTATAATTAACAATTTGTCTTGTTGTTGTTGGTGAAGGGTTCTGATGTGATTCCCGAAAATTTTGACGGTCGGATTGAGTGTGAAAGTCCCAACAATGATCTGAACCGATTCCGAGGAGTTTTGTAAGTGTTATGAAACCTGATCTCTCACTCGTCAGGCTGGACACCAACAAATTGTCTCACTTCCTTTTATATATTTTTTATCTAGTGTCAAAATTGAAAGGGCTTTATTGTGTTTGCATCTGTTTCAGTGTGCATCACTGAGTGTAAATCATGGAAGTTGAAGAAATGTACAGACAAACACTCTCAATAGCAGTTCACTAACAATTATTGGAAGTGGTAATCACACCTCCCTCATTTATTACTTGACCTCCCAGAATTGGCTGGCCTGTTATGTTACTCCCAGAAGTCCTATAGCACCCTATCATGTCTAATCAGAGGTCTTTGGCATTACTGAAAATATTGTGGTCAGCCTGCAGAGGGTGTGCAACGTAACACACAGACATATACACACTCAAACATAAACACGGTTGAACCCGCTTGTCCTGTTCAGATTCGTGGGGCCTGGAGCAAGAAATGACCCAGGTTGGGGCACCAACCCATCACAAGGCTCTCTCTCTCTGTCTCTCTCTCTCTCTCTCTCTCTCTGTCTTTCTGTCTCTCTGTATCTCTCTCTCTATCTGTCTCTCTCTGTCTCTCTCTCTCACACGCACTCACACACAAACAGAGTTTTGGAGACTCTTCATTCATTTCTGTGGGGGAAACTCTAATCCCATTAATGATGACCGTAACCCTTATCCAGCCCTAACCTTAACCATAAGTAACAAAACAAAAAATAGGTGTTTTTCTGATTGCAATCAGATTTTTATAAAATTTAAAAAGTCAAAATATAATGTATACTTAACCCACACACATGCACACTATTCACACACACACACACAACACAATGACTTGCAAAAATTAAACATTTATATTGTGTTGTGACATTATGAGCTGCTATGCTAACTAGTGCCACACTGTTACAGGATTTGTTTGCAGTTTTGGCAGTTGATTTATGATTAGTAATGTGATTTTTTTTGTTTTGTTTTCCCTGTTTTTTTATTTATTTATTTATTTTCCAGGGAAAACCCCAATAAACTGCGAGTGGGTTTGTCCAATGATAACCTCCTGCTGAGAAGCTGCACTGTCCGCAACACTGAGACTGTCATCGGCATTGTCGTCTATGCTGGTGAGTGAATGATTTGACTTCTTGTATCGTGTATAAAAAGAGACACCTTTTTCTCCGGAACTGTAATCACCCTTGCTTGATAAGTGTTCCCGTGATACTAAACTTGTATCAGAATTGTTTGGATTATGATATAATGATAAAGCCCCATAACCGTAAAACAGAACTGGTGATGAATTCTGTAACATATTATAAGAAATCTTTTGCAGAACAATACTGATTTATATTAATGGCTTTACATACAAAGAGGAAGAGAGAAAGATGTATTGGAAGCATTGATTAATACCAGAGCTGTGTAATGAGTCTAAAATATAAATAAAGTATGTATGTTTTTATGTGTATGTCAGATTGTATATATTGTAAAATGCCCTTGAGGTTGTGAGAGACACTGTATAAATAAAAATAATAATTGACAATGACAGACCTGTATGTAATGTATTGCATGAGAAGCCAACAAGCAGAGGCTTATTTCTAAAGGATTTCAGATTGACTACAATCATTCAAAAGCTGCCCAGAAGCTGAGCACTTAGAGGGTAGATTCAGGAACTGAGGTATCTGAAGATGCATTTAGTAAATGGGTTTTCGGGTAAGGATGCAATAAATTTTATCTGTCAAGTTCTCTTCATCAGGTCTCTGAGTCCTGGCCTTTGTTGGGGTTCTTTGTGTGCAGGCCATGATACCAAGGCGATGAAGAACAACAGCGGGCCGCGGTATAAACGCAGCAAGCTGGAGAGGAGGCTGAACACGGACGTCCTCTGGAGCGTGGTGCTGCTCCTTGTGATGTGCCTGACTGCAGCCATAGGTACGTTTCCTCGTCGTGTGCAGCGCTGAGCCCCTCAGTTCTCTGGTACTGTGATGTGTGCAATGACGTGCCAATTGGTTTTCTGATACTGTGATGTGTGCAGTGACAAGCCAGTTGGTTCTCTGATACTGTCATGTGTAATGTGACAGGCCAATCGGTTGTCTGATACTGTCATTTGTGCAATGACCGGCCAATCACTTCCCTGATATTTACCAGTGACTCCCAGTGTTGTTCTTAAACAGAATGTTGCTGTACATGCAATAATTGTTGATTATGTGAAATATATACAATATTTACTGTTTAATATTTTAATGTTTGTTGATTTTAAATACGTTTGTTGTTTTTATGTTTTAGGTCACGGTTTATGGTTGAGCGGCTTGAAAAATCCTGCATTCATTATTCCTGATGGCACTTCCCCTGTCTTAGCTGGATTCTACTTGTTCTGGACCATGATCATAGTCCTGCAGGTAGTTTAAGGGAATCTTGCTCACTTCTATATTGATAATGAGCTGTCTGTGTCTGTCATACCTTGAGAAATGCAGTGGAGCAGGTGTGCCCAGATTCCTCCCAGTTTGGGTAGGGGTACTCATTGTTTTTATTTTACACACAAACATTAGTGAAATTCATGAAATGATGCTGAACCAGTTTCCTGTTGGGCTTTATTCAAGGTTTCTGTTTTTCATTTGTCTAAGGCAAAAAGAACAAATTAATATAGGACTAATATGCTGATCTTTCATCTAAGCCACTATTATAATTAAGTGATTTTTATCTGTAATCTGTCTATAATTATCCATAATAATAAGAATCAGTGACTTTGCTAACCACTACATCACCATGCCAAATACCGCCGTGCCTCTCACTTCTGGGACTAGCGTTTGAGTGTCTGCCAGGGTTCTGTGTGTGGAGTTTGCAGCTTCTCCCCATGTTGTCGTGGGGTTTTCACTGGGTGCCCCAGTCTCCCTCCACAGTCCAAAAACATGCTGATGCTGATTGGAATGACCAAAGTGCCCTTAGGTGTGCATGTCTAAGTGACTGGTGTGTGATGGGTTGGCAGCCCGTCTTGGGTTGTTCCCTGCCTTCTGCCCATTGCCTCCAGGAGAAGCTCCAGACCCCTTTGACGCAGCACAGAACATGGATGGATGAACTTTGGAATTTCAATGCTGGCTTTTAGGCACCATGAAACATCATAAATCTATAACAGCAAGAAAACTTTTAGTTAATGTTCACAGAAATCGAGATTGCACATCTCAGATTACATTCCATATTTAATCAGTGTTGATATAGATTGACTTTACATGAAGCCAAATCAAGGTCTTGACCTTTGAGATGAAACCTCAACTTTTCATCACAACCTTCCCCTAACAGGTGCTGATTCCCATCTCCCTCTACGTTTCCATCGAGATCGTCAAGGTGGCTCAGATATACTTCATCCAGAATGACTTAGACTTCCACAGTGGGCGCCTGGCCTCCGGTGTTCAGTGCCGGGCACTGAACATCACAGAGGACCTGGGCCAGATCCAGTACGTCTTCTCCGACAAGACCGGCACGCTCACAGAGAACAAGATGGTGTTCTGCCGCTGCAGTATCGCGGGCGTGGAGTATCCTCACGAGGACAATGGTGAGCCGACCTGCGGGAAGGAGGCTCACAAAAGCAGGAGGTTCTAGGCAGGTGTGGCTGCCTTTTATGATGTTATCAGGGCAAACACAGAATAACAATGCAAAACTGAAAAAGTCCCTTTGGTGACCAAAGGCAGAAAATATAAGAATAACTCGGTTTACACTGAGTTTGTACTTCACATAAGAGCAAATCATCACACCATATGAATGTGATTAAATGCTCTTGATATCTAAAATGTACTGTGTCTGAAATATGTGAAATTGCAGTTCAGTATGGTGTCTTTCAGCAGCAAGGCCAGTGTTTATATTTATAAACAGTTAGGACATGAGAGGGGTGATAATGGATAGTCACGCCCCCCACAACTAAGTAAGCAGAGAGCTGGAGGACAACGTTTGATTAGAAGACCTCTGCAAAACCATGGATGCAGGTTAATAAGCCAAGCAGTCTCCTGGTGTTCTGAGGTATGAAGGATCTGAGTAGAGAATATAGTTAATTGGTGTGTAACTCCTTGAGGGCCAGGAAAGCTGGTTAGACTGTGTGAAAATCAGCATATATGTGATGGACCTTGGTCTCCTACCTCCAGTCTTTGCAGCTCCCAGCACGCAGAACCTCCTGTAATTCCTGCACTGATTAGTTCTCGTGTTTTCTCTGTTATTTTGTGTATCATTATCATGGATGTTCCCTCCATCGTCTATAGTACTTTGTCTTGACAATCTTCTCCAAGGCTACAGCTGTATTGGGGTGGTGTTGCCTGCCCACTGGTCTGTCGGGGTGTTTTCAGCAACATGAGATTGTGGCCATTTCTTCCAGCACATAGGCTGGAGCTCTATCGCGATCAGGACTGCGATGACGACGATGCCTGCCATCCTACAGCGAAGGTGAAGTCGCGGTCCAGCCTCAGGTCGCTCAGCTGCCGCTCTCTGAACTGCAACCACAGCTCAGTGTCCCTGCACAGCCTCACTGGCTGTGAAATCGAGCCCGGCCTTCAGACGGAGCCTCTGGATGGAGCTGCCCCTTGCCAGGCAGCCTTCAGCAGTCACATGGTACGTCCCCCCAAGCTGCAGCACTCAGCAGAAGCAGACCATCCTTTGGCCTCAGAGACATGAGAGTTGGCCTTTGACATCAACTCAACATGCTGGAAACCTCTTCGGAATTGGCCTATGCCGTGATCTCATACGGAACTTCACTGCGTTCCCAGAATACATGTGGCAGTACAGCTGAGTTTAGAAGTTGTTTAAGAGTTTAAGTCACTGCCAGTATGATTAATTTTACTTTCTGCCTGCTTATGTCAGATTGTGTAGAACGTGTTTTCTCCTTCAATATAAATAATCCTGTATTAACTTTATAAATATGCAAGTTTTCCTTGTCATGACCTGCCTGAATTTCACTTCCTGCTTAGGAAGCCCAGGGAACACTGTGTAAACTGCCATAAAGCTGTTTATGCACCAAGCCTTTGGGGTAAAACTAGGGCCAGTCAAGGCCGACAGATGATCGGCTCCTGTCGATTGTGAGCATTTGCAATGGAACACACCAGCAGGACTAGAGAAGTCGGTTATCATGCAGGCCAATCAGAGAGCTGCCACTAGCTTACACCCGGCCAAACTGCCAGTGGGGCCCAACCATGTCCAATAGGGCAGAGCGACAGGCAGCCACTGATTCTCACTGACACCCCAACAATGTCCAATGGCTGAATATTGGCTTGGTAAAGCCTGTGCTTTCATTTATTCTCTGCAAAGAATGCTGCCTGAAATTATTATATATAGTTCTCCTAATTTTCCTTGTTCTCCTTATTCCCGGTGGCTTCGACCAGGAGAAGGACGTCATCCCTGATCCACAGCTCCTCCGCAAGCTGGCTCAGCTCTCATCCCCAACACTCCCACTGCTGGACAGCATAGGAGACGCATCCCAGGAAATCCCTTACATTATAGACTTCTTTCTGGCAATGGCGTTGTGTAACACTGTGGTAGTGTCATCACCTGGTCTGCTGCGACGTACCGCAGTAAGTCCCCACCCTCCACCTCCGTCCAGAGATCTGAGATTTTCTATCTCAGACTATAAATTCCACCCACGTTTTGGGTTATAGCTATGTTGGGGATAGAAGGGAAACCTCCACCCCGTGAACCCACAGAGATAAGACACGCGCATTTTTACTTGCAAGGGTAACCTCACCGTTCATAGTGGGAGCTACAAAGGTTCAGTTCCCCTGGTCGTTTATTTATACATGGAGATGAACAAGTTTGCATACCACACTCTATACGTCATTTTACATCCTCCCTGGGGAGTGAGTGACATAAGCAAATGTAAGCAATAGCTTGCAAAAAGAAGCACATCCTCTCCTGCAGTAGACAATGTGCACACAACATTTTCTATGGTTACATGACAGTATATTGCTGATTATATAAAGTGTAAAGAATTTCTCTCTAACAAGCTACCTAAATGATTTTATATGCTTCAGGGGGGAATCATTGCTAAAAACAGTATTAAAATAGTGTTTACAGAAACTTTGCATGCTAGCATCTTGAGAGGTGTGTGGATCAGAAGGTTGCAAGTTCAAATCCCATAGCTGGCAAAGTGATGTTACCTTTGGACCCCTCAACAAGGTTCTTAACCCCCTGTTGCTCCGGAGACTGGCTGATCCTGCTTAGGATGGAGTAAATAAAAAGGAAATGTAATCATTGTGTTAAGCTGGACTGTTGGAGCAGGTGCCTGTTGTTTGCTTTGCAGAATCTGTCACTAGAGGTCCCTCGCAACCCCATCCAGGCCCTGGAGGACATCAAGCTGCTCTTTCCTCGTTTTGGGGTCCCCCGCTTCGCGTCGCTCTCTTCCCCAGGGGGGAATGTACTGCAGGCGGCGGAGAGCCCCTCTAACTTTACTCAGAGACTGCTCTTCCGGATGAAGGGTTCTGCCTCATCCTTCGCTCTGCCAAAGATGGATATTGGAGAAGGAGAGGAGTCTCAAGTCAGAGCCCCCAGTCCAGCTCAGGAGGTACTGGGTGCCCTGGTTTCAGAGGCGGCTGAGGCAGAGCCCTGGCTGGGGGTGGAGTCTGGTGTGGACAGCGGGTTGGACCAAGATGAAGCGGAGGAGCTGATTTACGAGGCGGAGAGTCCGGACGAGGCGGCGCTGGTCCATGCCGCTCGGGCTTACAGGTGTACCCTGCAGGCCCGAACCTCAGAGAAGTTGCTAGTGGACCTGCCAGGCCTGGGCCACCTGACGGTGCCCCTGCTGCACATGCTGCCCTTCGACTCCCTCCGCAAGAGGATGTCCGTTGTGGTGCGGCACCCTCTCACCGGCCAGGTGGTGGTCTACACCAAAGGGGCCGACTCGGCCGTCATGGACCTTATCACCACACCTAAAGGTACCGTTTAGCTCAATTTGACCTTAAATGATTATTAAGTTTTATCTTCCATGTAAATGAATATTTGACAGCCTGCTCAAAGATACTTTTGTGCAACAGCCTTCTAGGTCCAAAGTATAAGAATATCTATGTGGAAGGCCTTACTCTGTGCTATTTACTGTACAGTCATTTATCTTCAGTAGATCTGAAGTCATTCCATAATATGTGTCTCAAACCTGATTTGTTAGAAACCCAGATGATATGAGCCTTTCTTGAATTTAGCATGTAATTGTTACCTTGCTCACCTTTCAAAGAGATAATAATGGTTTTGGGGTCTGCGGTTGGCGCGGTTGGCGACATATCTCACCTCACTAGATGTGATGATCCAAATCAAATGAATTATTTTCAGTTAGTTGCACTGGGGTCTGAGTCTCCCCCTGGCCTCTGTGTGTGGTGTGTTGTCTCCATGTCTCCATGTGGTTTCCTTTGGGTGCCCTGGTTCCCCAGCCACTTAACCTGGTCAGGGTCACAGGTAAGTAGGAATTTATCTCAGGCAGCACAGGGCACAGGGCTGGGGAACAGCCTGAGTGTCAGTCCAACATGGTGGGCAGCTGCGGGCATGGGGAGTGGAGGCCGCATTCAAACCTCCAACTGTAGGGGGCGTGAGCCAATCATACGGTTACTTTACATTTGGAGGCTACACCCCTCAGAGTCTCCATTTTTACCAGTTATGCATGTTTCATTTACCAGTTATATTTGAATATATTGACCGGTATTATGCTTGGTGGACAGCTGGTTAATCACGTATTTCTTTATAATCAAACCAAACATTTTGTGGGGCTCCTAAGGTCTTAAATAATAATATTGAATAATTGCTTATTTAAGAGACGCTGAAGCAGTGCATTCTGCTAGCTAGCTGACGCTGTCCGTTTCCTGCCTCCAGACGACAGGCAGGCTGCAGGAAGGCTGCGACACATCCGAGAGCGCACTCAGCTCCACCTGGACGACTACGCCCGCCAGGGACTTCGAACCCTGTGCATAGCCACAAAGGTACCGCACTACGCAAAAAAAAAACGGTACAACTCAGATTAATTTAGTGATCATTGTTTGCACACCACAGCACAACAACGAAATGTGTCCTCTGCATTTAATCCATATGTGACATAGCAGGGGGCAGCTAATTCAGCCCCCAGGGAGGAGTGCCTAGGGGCGGTACCTTGCTCAGGGTCCCTCAGTGGTGCCTTGCTGGTCGAGGATTCAAACTAGCAATCTTTCAATTATAAGTGCACTTCCCTAACCATCAAGCCACCACTGCCCATGATATGAAGTGAGACAGTTTGGATGGGAATGGTCATGGTAGTATGGCTGCTTGGATTGACCCTCAGTGTTTGTAGGTCCTGGAAGAGGAGGATTATGCAATGTGGCTGGAGAGACACAGCTACGCGGAGACCAGCATAGAGAACCGAGAGGAACTGCTGCAGGAGTCTACAAGCGAACTGGAGACCAACCTGACCCTGCTGGGTAATGGCGGGAAACCTGGTGCTACTGAAGCAGTACTAGTCGAAGCCCGTGTGGCCCCCAGCCAAGCTTCACCACTGACCCCCCCCAGCTCATTACAGGCACTGACTGAAATAGATGGATGTCTCTGATTTCTCATGTGCAGGAGATGCATGGCTTGCGTGTTTATTATTAAAGAAATTCAGCTGTTTCTCTTTAAGAATCTAATAGATATGATTAAAGCATAGAACCGGAAACCAGTGCAGATATTCACACCAAACTATCTCAGATTGTCAGGCCAGGCAGCCAGATAAGGCAGCAGAAATGAGGAAGCTTCAAGCTCCTCCTTCCTCTTCTGCCTTAATCTTCTGCCCAGTTAACTTACTATTACAGCATGATGCTAATTAGTTCTCCTGGCCTAAATTAGATGTGTGTCCTTGTCTGAGCTCCTCGCTTTCTGCACTGTTATATCTCAGTGACGCGTGCTGGCTGAGTGGAGGCAGAAAGGGTCTGGAAGCTGATCGTGCCCCCCACCACCCCCCCTTTCCAGGTGCTACAGGAATCGTGGACCAGCTGCAGGTGGAAGTCCCAGAGACGATCGAGGCGCTGCAGGCAGCTGGGATGAGGGTCTGGGTCCTGACTGGTGACAAGCAGGAGACTGCAATCAACATCGCTTGTTCCTGCAAGCTGCTGCGAGCGTCAGACAAGCTGCTGACTGCCAACTGTGCCAACAAGGTCTGCGTGTGTATGTATGTGTGTGTGTGTGCACCTATATATGTGTGTGTGTGCGCCTATGTGTATGTGTGCGTGTATGTGTGTTCTTCATGCAGATTTCTTTGTGCTCCTGAGGTCCGGTTTGGCCGCACTCATTCTGAGAGGAAAACAAAAAGAATATTCAGGTCCAGAAAGTAAAACTCTAGACCAAGATTTTGTTTCAATCAACCAATTGAGTATCTGTAACTGCGGCCCTGTATGTTCAACTGGTTGGTTGAAACAAAACCTTGGTCTAGATTTCTACTCTCTGGACCTGAACTACCTACTACTGGTATTTAGCATGAGCTGATCCTACAGAAAGGCACCTCGCATTTAACGTCAGTGTGACTGAAGGTATTTGCTGTTCTCATTGAAGGTGCTGGCAGGTTAAACACAAACGCTGCCTCTTTCATCTTCTTATTCTCAGGAGGCTTGTGAAGTCTTGCTGGCAGACCTGTTGAAGACTGTTGAGGATGGGAGGGGCACTGTAAGCGGTTTCACGCTCGTTATCGACGGCTGGACGCTGGAGCTGGCGCTGCGGGGGGGCCTGGAAGATTCCTTCCTGAAGCTGGCTGGGTGCTGCAGGGCTGTCATCTGCTGCCGCTCCACCCCACTGCAGAAGAGCCAGGTGGTCCAGCTGGTGCGGGATAAGTTGGGGGTCGTGACCTTGGCCGTGGGTAAGCCCTGACCCCCCCCCCCATGACTAACTGGGCAGTATGCAAAAGTCCTGGTAATGAACATAAAAGGAAACAATTTAGTTATGTTCTTACCTGAAGAGCTTACCATCATTCAGAGCTAAATTCTGTTAGTTATCCAAAATGTCCCCTTGGGTGACTTGAATCCCAGAGGCTCCCTGATGTTTTCATTAGTACTGTTGTGGGTCTGCGCTGGACATCCTTGTTTTGACTACATTGAAATCCATTTCCCACTTCACAAAGAAATTTCTGAGCATTTATGAACTATTGCAGTTCTTATTGCTATAGTATTCATTCCCTAATTCATAGCCGGACCTAATTAAAATATGTATTACGTGGCACTCGGGCAAATTGCCAGCTCCAGATATTTCACTATACCAGAAATCTTAACAGTGCCAGTTGCTTTACATAAAAGGTTAGATAAATAACTTTGCATCCAAATGATTAATTAACGATCGATTATTTGGCATTTAAGAATTTAGTTCATCAAAATGAATAAATTGCAATTGTCATTTTCATAAAGTCATGCATTTTCACACCATCGAGTAAGTCTACTCTTTTTACTGTCTAGTTGTTCATAAGGTCTGCGCAGACCCTACACTTAGCCTACACAAGTGGTGTACAGTAATCCCTCACTTGTCGCGGGAGATAGGTTCCAAGGCCGACCGCGATAACTGAATTTCCGCGAAGTAGGGACGCCATATTTATTTAATTAT
>JABFEB020009893.1:0-15930 GCA_019775895.2 Stomatorhinus ivindoensis
TACCTCCTACAAAGAGCATACCTCCTACCAAGAGCATACCTCCTAAGAAGGGCATACCTCCTACCAAGAGCATACCTTCTACCAAGAGCATACCTCCTACCAAGGGCATACCTCCTAAGAAAGGCATACCTCCTACCAAGGGCATACCTCCTACCAAGAGCATACCTCCTACCAAGAGCATACCTCCTACCAAGGCCATACCTCCTACCAAGAGCATACCTCCTACCAAGGGCATACCTCCTACAGCTAAGCAATATCTCACTGACCATTTTAACTTAATTAATTAATTAATTAAATGAGCTGGGTGTGGAATTTAATAAACACATAGAATACGTAATTCCTTGTTCTAATACTAAATTGTGTGTTTTTTTCTGAGCAAAAGTGCACATACAGGACAGATAAACAGCTCTAAACATTCCTTTTGACTGCCCAAGACTGTTGCACAGTTCAGTAGCTGCATGAGTCAGCACTGGGCTAGTAAGGGGTCAGGCAGCGGGGATAGGGCCTGACCTTGTAAATTGGGGTGGCCAGAGCAGATCCAGTGATTTTACTGGTGTGGCAATGGGGTCATATTTTTCCAGTTGTTGGTGGGTGTCCTTCAGTACATTTTTCTAATCACAAGCATTATCTATTAATGACATGGCATGATAAATGAGGTTTGTTCTGGTTTACAGGATAAAATGATTCATATCTTGTTTTCATTTTTTTGTGAGGAGTGGTAACTGGGGTGGGGCCACGGCATCAGGCAGAGGTTAGAGTTCTAATACATAGCTAGGAGTTGTAATTAGAGTACAGGAACTACAAGGACAGAACAAGTGCTTGAGATAGAGATATTGTATTTTCCTTAAGATAGGGCACACTATTGGGTCCTGCAGCCGACCCAGTTCCGATCACAACACCTCTGAGGAGCTGTCAAGATGACAGGTCAGGAGCCTGGGCTCCGGATCAATGGGGCTTACAAATCTCACAGAATTCCCTGTAATGCCAGCCCTGAGCTGGATCAGCACCTGAAGATGGATTCTGAATATAGTGTGAGGAGACTATGGGCATTCATTTGTCAGAAGACACTGGGGTTAATTAATGGTTTTTACTCCCCACAGGGTACGACCCGTAGGGAGCAGCAGTGATATGGACGCCTTAGACTTTGACAAAATGAAGCAGGTAAAATTGCAGAGTAACAGACACTTGTAAGATAAATAGACTCTGTTTTTTTTCCCACAACGTTAGTTTTTATTTCACTGAGAAATGACAGCAAGTATATAGTCAGTTGCCTGTGTATTTTCAGGTACACTGGCTCATAAACACAAACAGCCTGTTCATCCAAACAGTCAATTCTGTGGCTGCTGATGAACACATACAGGACCCTGACAGAGTGGAGAGCCTAAATAACTGTTTGGCCATTGGTTCCCACATCTCAGAAACTGCCAGCTTTCTGGGATTTTCACACAATACATGTTCACAGAGAATGGTGCATTGAAAAACACCCATTCAGTGGAACACCTTGTTACTGAAAGGCCAGAGTCCTTAAAGGCCACAGGAAGGCCTCAAGAGCAAAGTATCAGCACAGTACAACTATGGTGTGCAGAAAGATTTCTCTGAATACATAATGCATCTACCCTTGAAGAGGTTTTGGAGGCAAACATGGATCTTATGCTGTACTGCCTAAGTATATTTAATAAAAGGGTCACACACACACATATGCATATATATCTATACATACCCATACAAATGGATTGAGTGGTGTCTCTAAAGCTGGGGGTTTGTGTTGGCGATCGGAAGGTTAGCAGAATGCCTGAAGTGTTCCCTTGAACAAGGCCTTTAAGCTGCAGTTCCTTTGTTCTGAGTATGACATTAATCTACATCCAGCCCTGCAAACCGGTCTTCCAAGTTATAGGGGAAAATTTAGGAGTTGGTGGCAGGATTGACACTCCAGCAGGAAACAATTTGCACTATTCCATTTCAGACTAGTGTTGTGCTGAGGAATCACCTACCACTCAGCTGTGCTTAGGTTCTCAACCCTGTGGTGGGTGTGGCAACATGCTGTATCAATGCATGCTCTGTACCTACTTCTCACACATACATATAAATATTTTTATAAACTATTATTCAAATTAGAGAAGATGTTATATATAATACTGGATATGCTTGTCCTTCTATTACAATTCTTTTGGGCATGGAAATGATTTACACTGTAGAGCAGATGCATGGAAAAGGTCACGCTTTTCCTCTTGCAGGAAATCTTGGAGGAGGTTGTACGTGAATTGCACAAGGTGAAGGATGAAATAATCAATGGTGAGTTTATGGTATTGGTGTGTTGTGATTAGTCAGATGTGGAGTATAATTTTATATGGCCTATTATGAATGTGACTGTGTATCATCTTTTTGATTTGCTTTGTTCTCTGTTATGTATGACTCATTTCCTTGTATGAGTCACAGTCACTCATTTGTGTGCATGATGCCTGTATCACAGTTAGTGTGTTGGTTATTTTGAGGCACTGTTCTCTGTCCTGCTGTGTGTATGACCTCCTTGTGTTCTACTTCTTGAGTATTACTTGACAAAACGTGTTCTGCGTGCAGCAATTCCTTGCATTCTTCCACATAGTATGAGTCAGATCGGCTGTGTACTGCTTATTCTGGGTTGCATTATTTTATTCTAGATGTTCTGTGTGATCACTTTCCTGTGTGGTAGTTACTGTAAATGCAGCGTGTTTTTGTGCTGTAGCTCCTGTCTATAACCTTCCTGCTTATTTTGTGCGTATAACCGGTTTGGGAAGCTCAAATGCGTATAGCATTAACAATATGTCCAAACTGCCACAAGACACTACAGTAAGACAGTAAGAAACAGTGCACACTAGACTATATCACTATTACCTTACTAATATAAGAATATGTACTAGGGCTGTCAAAATTAATGGGTTAACGCGGATTAATCCATCATCATGATTAATCTGATTAAAATTTTTAATGCAATTAACCCATCTGCAGCGCAGAATGACTCAAAATCCCTGAAATGTCTCTGTCAACCCATTTCGGGCAGTTTTGGTACGCTCCATTTGCCCTGGGAACTGCTATTCCAAGTTGGATGCTAACAATGGCTACCAATTAACTGGGCTACAATTGGATTTCACGATTAGTCAGATTATTTGTCGGATTTACGGTAGTTCGGGCTAATTTTAAGTGAATGAAGATAAAGAACATTTAAACTGAGTTACCTTACATCCAACAAGTTGTCCGGCTAAGTGAAAAATCTTGCTTTTTGATATGGGTCCATGGTATTGCACTTCTGTGGCAGATGGAATGCATCCGACTCATGTTCAAGATGTTCAATAAACATAAATAAGTGCATATATTCCCTTTTTTCTTGAGTTTGTTTGCTCAAGCAAAATGAAATGCGATTAATAAAGATTAAAAATGAATTATATTTAATTGTGATTAATTGTAATTAATCCACAGCAACCCTGTGATTAATCTGATTAAAAAATTTAATCGTTTTGACAGCACTAATATATACAAAAGTTGTAGAGATACAGTACAAAAAGCAAACAATAAACCCACAAAAGTGCTCAAAACCAGACTAAAGTCCAAGTGATGGTAATTTTAAGTTTTATTTTTCAAAATTAAATTGCAGCTATGGATAATGAATCTGGATAGCAGCAGAATGCCAATCTTAAGTAATTGGCCTTTCTGGGATTTAAAAAACTAAACAAATGTCTCTAACACAAGGAACCAAGTTTCCATGAACAGTTGAATCACATTACCAAGCCTGTTGTTCTTTCTGTCTTTTCTTGCAGCCATTAGACAAGAACTTAGTAGAATTAGCACAACGTAATATCTGTGGATGGCGTAAGACAGTATTTGGTGCCGCAGTGCTGAGCAGGAGAGGGCCACCCGATGGACACGACTGGCTGAGCGGCACTCAGCTGTCCACGTCATACTGTCATGTTGCTAAATTACTGGAATGACCAAAATTTTGGTGGAACTAGTGAGTAGCCCGTGTTTGCTGGAAGAAGGTATGGAAAAGAGCAGGAGCACCTGGAAGGCGCTGAGGCAGGAGGAGATGTGGGAGGAGCCTGTTTCTCTGTGTTTTTAATTGTTTTCCCTCTGTACACTTCTGGACATCCATTTTATCTCACTGCTTTCAGTCTGAAAATGTTGATAAATTTTTTATGGATTTTTTAGGTTCCTTATTATTTTGCTGTATTCAGATCTCACACAGTCACCCTATTATGTTATTCCTGTGGAGGAAAATACTGTTAGAAGCACACAGTCTGAACTCCGGTTATGACCTCAGCATACTTATTTTAGTATGTTTTTGTATTCTTTTGCTAAAAAATGTATTACATCACTGAAGTAACAAAAAAAAAATGAACCTGAATTATTGAAAATATAAACTGTCACTCTGAGCACTGAAACTCTACACACCAGTCATGAATTTACTGGAGTACTTGTGGTCATGTTAATAAAACGTTTACTGGTTGCAGAAATATGAAACATTGCTCCACTCTATATTCTTGTTTGACCATGTTTATAAAGTTTTATTACACATTAATAAAATTAGTAATAAAAATTAATGATTAATGTTGGTCACATTAAGATTGAACTTTAGCACATTAGCAGAAATATAATTTTATCCTATAAAATTATAGTAATTTTTTAGAGCCCAGAACCAGCAATCCATGACACTACGCAGAGATGACTCTTCATTCAGATGTGGATAATGCACCAGTGATGCATAGTTTGGGGTGTAGCTTGAAGGACATGGCATTTCTGACCACACCTACAGTGCTAGGTTACACAAAGGCAAGCTAAAGCAGCTTTAGTTACACGCCAGGTTTTTTCATAATTTTTTTTCAATCTATTCATCAGTTCTCCACTATATTGTTGTCAGCCTCTGATTTCAACCTTAACCAGTGCTGCTGACAGTTCAACTTGGTTTATTTTCCGAGGTCTCCAAACCCTGGAAAGCAAATTTCCATAAATGACTGCAACTATACAGTACACTCTTTTTAGACCATGTGAGCTTGAACTGCTTTGTGCCAACCCTAGAACGCTGCATGTAGAGATCACAACTGTGTTTTTGCTAGGGGGCGGCACGGTGGTGCAGTGGTTAGCACTGTTGCCTCACACCTCTGGGACCTGGGTTTGAGTCTCTGCTAGTGTGTGGAGTTTGCATGTTCTCTCCCTATCATTGTGGGGTTTCCTCCAAGAACTTCAGTTAGCCCCCACGGTCCCAAAACATGCTGAGGTTTAATTGGAGTTGCCACCTTTTCCATAGGTGAGGGTGTCCTGCCATATGTTGGCACCCCATCCGGCGTTGTTCCCTGCCTTGTGCCTGTGGGCTCCAGTGCACCAAAAGCAGGAATAGGACAAATGGATACAGAAGATGGATTGATGGGTTTTTTTTGCTAGGTTTTCTAGGATTCAACTGGGCTCTGCAGCATCTTCTTTATGTTCCATTCATGGCAGAGAATGAATAAGTTAAACAGTCTGAAAGGTGAATGGTATCAAGCATGTAGTCCCAGGGGAGGGAGTTAAGCTGTAATCTTAGGAGGGTTACAGCTTGGACACGTATCCCGGTGAGAAGACATCTGTGGATCTCTGCAGTCTATTTGGTCAATTGGTATGTTTACATGCACAAAGATACCTCAACTACGCTATTTAATCAGACTACATTCCTTGTCCCAGTATATATGCACAGGAGGGGAATCGATTTATTGACCGAAGTATGTTTGACTCTGGTACGATAGGTGGTGATGTGGCTCCTTTCAGCTTCTTAGTACTGGGCTTTTTCCGGCTGACCTATTATGTACAGACATAAAAAACATTTAAAATAATGGGGGTGTG
Source organism: Stomatorhinus ivindoensis (assembly GCA_019775895.2). NCBI lineage: Eukaryota > Metazoa > Chordata > Actinopteri > Osteoglossiformes > Mormyridae > Stomatorhinus > Stomatorhinus ivindoensis. Next base: position 5,845 of record JABFEB020009893.1, read on the forward strand.
GACAAATTAAGTGACACAAGCTTTAATCGCGATCTGGTCGAAAGAACATCATAATAGCATATAAAGAAATAAAGTATTTTGTATAATATACTATTATACTAGACAGCACAATATTGGAAATTTTTCAAATATTGCTGGCATTTTGTTATAATAAATATAAATATTTGGGTATTTATGAAACAAAAAAATGAGTTCAACATAAATTTCTCGTCTAGGAGTGATTTAAACAGTAAGGATCAAAATGATCATGATTGTCTCGGAGAACCCCTGCAGCACTCATGCAAAAGCAGAGGAGTTAAACTTTAAGCTGATTTTAAAAAATATACTAGATAATGTTGAAAAGGAATAATCACTAAAATTGTAATTCTTGCTAGGTTTTTTTTCCTATGACAGAGTAGAAAAGTTTTAGTGAGACTTAAACTCCCTGCACTATAATATCCATACCAAACCAAAGGTAAGAAAACGCTTGATATTAATCTAGCTGACTAGCGATGTAATAATTAGATGTGAATAACACGTCATGCAATGCTGGTATTAATATCGCACGTCGTCCAGTCCTACTACAGGCATTTTTAGAATCTAGTACAAAATACCTGCCTCATGTTGTGATGTCATTCGGCACGGGTACCATTTTTTACACCAGTGGAAAAATACCTATAATTACCATACATTTTATACCTTCTTGAAGGACCCAACATACAGTACCTGGTGCGGTGGGAAATGCGGCCCTTTAGTTGAGTGGTGAATTGGACAGCTTTACAGCTCTGTGCATTCCGTATACGTTGTATGTCCTCTGCAGTCTCTGTACCGGCTTATACTATTACAAAGCCCAGGAAGCGAGACTGTGGATCATGCGCCAGTTTGAGTCCGATTGAACGTATATATGCAGGAGTAAATCGATTCCCAATCACATTATCTGAGGTGTCTTACTTCGATTTAGTACGACTAATATGTATACATGTACTTTAAAAGTCCAGTTTTAGCTGGACTAACACAATAATTATATTTTCTTAGTGTGCATGTAAATCTACTGAGTGTTTTTTAATAACCACTATATTTTTTTACATGATTGGTACTTTAAACATGACAAGGTGGAAAAGGATCACTGCAGCAAACACACAATATACAAATATTAATGATTTACTTTTGTATTTTCCACAAAAGACATTCAGAAAACCAGAAAATTACAGGCATCCTTCCCATATCTACAAATGTCAGGAAATGTTTGCATGTTCTTTCCAACAATAGAAAACAACAATACAAAGTACAACAATTAACAGTTCTGAAAAAAATCACATAATTAAAGACATGTACACAATGCTAGTCAAGTTAGCCAGACCAAGGTATGGCTACATTTCAATAAACTCATAAATATGAAGAGATTCTTTCTTCCCATGAAAAAAAACCCAGGGAATCCAGTGGTGTTGGTGGTGTTATTTGTGGAGATATGCATCTAACCATAAGTCTCCTGACTTCCTAAGGGAGCTAAAAAAATAAAGGAAAGCAAAAGTGGGTATTAACAGAGATAAGTGACACTGTCATCATCAGCGTCCCATGTGAGTCACTGCCAGTGAGAGTGTGACTTTGTTAATTTAAACCCCAATGGTGAGCTGTGTCCATATACTGTAAGTACATTGCATAAATTTTTTTGATGCTTTTGTTCAAGGTGATGTACAGGTGAGGCAAACAGTGCATCAACTGGGCATAAATGCAGAGAGGCTAAGCTTCCAATGAATGTCCAGTATTGTTTTAACATCACAAGAACTTAACAAGACAACTAGTCAAACCAAAAAACAAAGTGCAGGGCTAATAGCATTCAGAGAATATAGAGTGGGGTAGGTTAGTTGAGGTCCTCTTACCCAACAATGTCGGCAAAAGCGCGCCAGAGCGATTTGACCTGGTAGGGAATGCCATGTTTCTCACACACCGCCCTCACCATGGGAGCCGCACGCTGGTAGTTGTGCCGGGGCATTGTGGGAAACAGGCTGCAGCAAAACAGGTATGGGGACCATGTCAGGCCTGGCAAACTGTGGTCAGGCTGAAGTGTTGAAGGTATCAAAGTGGTCATATGCTGAAATGGGGTGTGCTGCACTTACTGATGCTCAATCTGGAAGTTGAGGTGTCCACTAAACCAATCATTGAAGGGAGACTGCTCCACGTTACATGTCGCACTCAGCTTATAAGGAAGAAAAAAGCAAAGATAATGTACATATGTTGTCACTTTCCAGAAACATACAATCTTACCATTATATAAAGGTCATTTTAAGTTTTTATTAGTCTGGTTTTTGATGTCAGTGTCAAAATTCAAATAGTTGTTTTGTAGTAAAAATTGTAGTAAAAAAAGTGATTTTGTGGGTAAATCAAAGACAAAGAAGGGGTTAGGCTGCTGGAATCAAAGTGTACCTGCATGGTCAGCCAATCTTGGTGTACCTCATGGTCGATGGTCATGGGGATGTGGTTCATCTGTGTGACCCATACAAACCAGTGGCTTTCAAGAAACCTGGGCCAGAAGAGCATGTCATTTGTAGCGCACTTCTCGAATGACACACAGACCTTCATCTGAATAACCACCTTCTGCCACATATCTTGTGCTTCCCTTGTGGCGTAAGATTCAACTTCCAAAGCCAATGCAATACAAATATGAAGTAAATAATATCATCCTGAGATCCAGCAATGTTTTGTCCACTGTAGAGGATATTTGGTTTTTGCTCATATCTTTCATACTATACATGCCACTGTATTCAATCCAGCATTTCCTAAAAGAGGACAGTTAGTGCTTTAAGGTGATATTACATGTAGGGGTGTGACCCTGCTAACTTCATTTTCTAGCCAAATCAAAATTTTAATCCAACCATCTATGTTCTGTAACTATCTGTCCTTTTCAGGGTCACTGAGGGTCCACTGCCTACAGGCACAATCCAGGATGGGGCATCAACCCCTCACAGGGTACATTCACACTTACAGACAGTTTGGTAACTCCAATTAACCTCAGCATGTTTTTGGTTTGTGGGGGGAAACCGGAGTACCCAGAGGAAACCACACAACCCCACGGGGAGAACATGCAAGCTCCACACACAGAGCCATGACCGAAACTTGAACCCAGGTCCCAGTGGTGTGAGGCAACAGTACCAACCACTATACCGCCATGCCACCTAAAATTTTAATCAATAATTATAATAAAAATAAAAATAAAACTTTTTTCCCTGGATCTCAGGAGGATATATAAAATATATAAACAATATACAGGAGTAAACTATCAATAAAAGTGAACACCTACTGAAATAGTCAAATATAAAACAGATAAATTACAAACAGACAGACTATGTGCAAATAGCATAATATGAAGTGCTGGAGTGACAAGTGGCCATTTTCATAGGTTATACCTTATATTTGGTAAATACTATTTTGCCAGTCATGCTTCTCTAAGTGAGGAGATGGGGAATGTGGGTAATAACTGCTGTTTGCAAGTGTGCAGTTTGTGGACAAAGCACAGCATTTGGCTGGAGCTCATCCCTCAGGTCTCACCTTATGCAAGTGAGCAGCAACACCGAGCCCCAGACTCCGTAAAAAGGCACATAGCAGTAGAAGAATCTCATGTAGAAGCTTGTCCACCAAGCCAAATCCTAGAGTGGGGAAGAAGAACACTGAAGAAGACCAGGAAATATCACTCTGTTCATTAATACTGGATCAGCTGCACCATCAACTCAGCCTACAGCCATCAAGTCAACCTACCACCCAGAGACGTTGAGACAGTATTGTTCGCACGATTTGCAGATTGAAAATGACAGGAATGATAAGTGGAGGTCCAACTGAGGAAGAGAATGAGATGCAGGCATTGCATTAGATCTTAATAACGTTTAATTGTTTCTATGCTCATAAAACAATGTCCCATTTCAAAGAAGGAAGTTATCATCATCATCATCATTATTATTATATTTACACGACACTTCACAACCCTTAAGCCGGTCTGTACAAAGTAACCGGGTCTCAACTAGTCAGGACTACCCCACACACCCTGTGGCAGGAAACAGAAGTACAAGCAAATTGCATGTCAGTTTAAGGAGAGTAAGAGGAACTCACTGAGGAAGAAATACTGATGCTGATGATTATAAGGTAAATACTTGATCTTCTTTATTCCAAACTGAAAAGCAGAAAAGCAATGTGTCAGCCTGCGCAGAAGCTGTATATCCAACAGTCTGTGAACCAGTACTCTCTTCACATCTATCTACACCTATACATCAGTATGTCAGAAGTGGACCATTGAGATTACTCATTACAGCCCAGTCATTTATGGAGGGTGTTTTGTGACAATATTCAATAAATGATTATGTCACTTAAATTATTATTTTTTTCATTATAATTGAATATAATAAAAATTATTATTTAAATGATTGTTCAAATGACCATTTAAATGATACCAGCAACCATAAAAATTATCTGTCAAAGTCACTCATCAAACTCAGAAGGCAGGCTCTAATAAAAAAAAATTAACATCTCCTTGGTTGCATTGCAAATTAATTCACAACAGACTGGTGTCATCTAATCGATTGCTTTCTCATTTATAACCATGTTATGTCTGATTCATCATGTTTCTGGTCATATGACTTCCCAACAGTTTGGTGACAATGGTAACTGGGGTTAGAACCTGATTTAGGAAGAAGCCATTACAGATGAGCAGTTCCTAAGTTATTGTTCCTGTCCTGACATCACACAAGGAAACATGTATTATACACGCCTCCTAACTTTACGATAACTACACAGTCTCTTTCATGATGTAATGATACAAGTTATGCATATAATGGCCACATTTTACCTGAGTAGTCCCCCCTGAATGCACAAGTGAATGTGTGGCCGCGTGTGGCTCAGTGGACTAAGCCTTTCTGCCTGTGATTGGAATTCTGCCAGTTCTAGCCTGGCTTTGGTGGAAAAGCCACATGCCTTTGAGCACGGTCCTTAACCCCAAGCTCGATGGGCACCGCTGCAGGTGGCTGCCCTTTGCTGCCAAGCTTGCTCTCACTTATGTGTGTGTCAAGGTAAACAAAAAGAGAATTTCCTCACTGGAATCAATGAAGTGTTATTATTTTTATTGCGTTAGAAGATCTAGCATGTATAGCCAAAAAAAACCACATACCCCATATACAGTGAATTCAGAAAGTATTCAGACTCCTTTCAATTTTTAACCACTTGTCATGTCGTAGCTTCTTGCTAAAATTATGTAAATTCATTTTTGTACCTCATGAATCTACCTACACTCAGTACCCCAAAATGACAGCACAAACACGACGACACAGAATTATAGTTTTTTTTGCATATTTGTTAATAAAAGAAAAACTGAAAGATCAATTGGACGTAAGTATTCAGACCCTTTGCTCAGTACTTAGTGGAAGCACCTTTTTGAGCTAATACAGCCATGAGTCTTCTTCGAAATGATGCAAAGTTTTTCACATCTGGATTTGGGGATTTTCTGCCACTCTTCTGTGCGCATCCTCCGCAGCTCTGTCAGGCTTGATGGGGAACGCTGGTGTACAGCCATTTTCAGGTCTCTCCAGAGATGTTCATTTGGGTTTCAGTCAGGGCTCTGGCTGGGCCATTGAAGGACATTCACTGAGCTGTTCCTAAGCTACTCCTGTGTTATTTTAGCTGTGTGCTTAGGGTCATGGTCGTGTTGGAAGGTGAACCTTCAGCCCAGTCTGAGGTCCTGAGCACTCTGGATTAGGTTTTCATCCAGGTTCTCAGTACTTGGCCATGTTCATGTTTCCATCAACTAGGACCAGTCTCCCAGTCTCTGCAGCTGAAAAACACCCCCAGAGCAGGATGCTGTCACCTCCATGCTTCACTGTGGGGATGGTATTGGGCAGGTGATGAGCAGGGCCTGTTTTCCTCTGCACCTCTTAGAATTAGGGCCAAAGGGTTCGATCTTGGTATGAGGTCGAAGGAACTGCCTGAAGAGCTCAAAGACAGGACTGTGGCAAGGCACAGATCTGGACAAGGCTACAAAAAAATATCTGCTGCAGTTAACATTCCCAAGACCACAGTGGCCTCCATAATCCTTAAATGGAAGAAGTTTGGGACAACCAGGACTCCTCAAGCTGGCCACCTGGCCAAACTGAGCAGTTGGGCGAGAAGAGTCTTCGTGCGAGAGGTAACCAAGAACCCAAAGATCACTCTGGCTGAGCTCCAGAGATGCTTAGTGAAAATGGGAGAAAAGTTTAAGAAGGACAACCATCACTGGAGCCCTTCATCAACCTGGGCTTTATGACAGAGTGGCCCGATGGAAGCCTCTCCTCGGTGCAAGAAAAGCCCGCATAGAGTTTGCAAAAAAACATCTTAAGGACTCTAAGACTATGAGAAATAAGATTCTCTGGTCTGATGAGACCAAGATTTAACGTTTTGGCCTTAATTCTAAGCAGTATGTGTGGAGACAGTCAGGCACTGCTCATCACTTGTCCGATATAGTCCCCACAGTGAAGCATGGCGGTGGCAGCATCGTGTTGTGGGGGTGTCTTTCAGCTGCAGGGACAAGACGACTGGTTGCAATCGAGGGAAAGATGAATGCGGCCAAGTACACGGATATCCTGGACAAAAACCTTCTCCAGAGTGCTAAGGACCTCAGTCTGGGCTGAAGGTTTACCATCCAACCTGACAGAACTGGAGAGGATCTGCAAGGAGGAATGGCAGAGGATCCTCAAATCCAGGTGTGAAAAACTTGTTGCATCTTTCCCAAGAAGACTCATGGCTGTATTAGCTCAAAAGGGTGCTTCTACCAAATACCGAGCAAAGGGTCTGAATACTTATGAGCATGTGATATTTCAGTTTTTCTTCTTTAATTAATCTGCAACAATTTCAAAAATTCTTTTCTCTGTCAATATGGGTATGCTGTGTGTACATTAATGAGGGGAAAAAATTAATTTAAATGATTTTAGCAAATGGCTGCAATATAACAAAGAGTGAAAAACTGAAGGGGGTCTGAATACTTTCCGTACCCACTGTACATAGCCTACAGAAAGTTTGGCTGCATTGCTCACTTTTTGTTAAGATCTTGTGTTAGTTTTGGTTAAGGAGATTTAGCCATGCAGACAAAACGCCTATTTTTGTATCTCACACACCCCTGGCCACATCACAAAGACAATCAGCAGAACAAGATGCATCTCTTCATGAATATGTCAGGGCCTGTACCTCCACAGGCTGGGTGTTTCCCACTACAAAGACATGCTGTGTGTTGACGTCAGGGTCCTTGCCAAAGATGTTGGGCTTGGCATGATGCTGGAAGTGCAGATGATTCCACCAGCAGGCCGAAGCACCCTGAGGTAAGACAGACAAGCCCAGGGAGATTCCCACCATGAATGCCTCCATTCCTCACATATTCCTTTAGCACCTTATTCTTGGTCTGTCTCTCGTTTCAATTTTTTCTGATTCCTCACTCTGTAACCTGCCTTTTATACATCACAGTACCATTAATTTCATCCTCCCCAAAGGTCATTGCATCAACTGACCCTGAATTATGAAAGAAATGCCATCATAAAGTTATATCTGTGAAACTTCTTTGCTGTTTACCCCAATTCCAAACAGATTCCCCTGTCTCTTCCCTGTTTTCACCATTTTCTCATTGCTTTTGAATGTTTTGAAAATTGGGAAATAAATGTTGTTGTTTACCTACACTGACTTGTATGATCTGCACTGAATTATGTTTGCTTTCTTTTTTCCTTTTTATATGTTGCTTGTCTTGCATGTTAAACACTACATGGGTAGAGAGTTTCACTGTGGGCAGGCTTTTTCCCTACTAGTTATACTTTAGGCACCTTAAATAAAAAAGCCACAATATGATATCACTCTGACTCAGAAATTATTCACCTTGGAATTGTTCACTAGGAAGGTACCTGTCTTTGCTAAGTATACTATCGAAAAGGCAAAATATCTGTATTATATTAGTATGTCATCATTGCAGTTATTCTTATGGAGATCCAATTTTTAATCTCTGATTGGCTGAGATGTTCACCAAATCAGTGTCTCTCAACCTAGTCCTCAAGTTGAGACAGTCCACGTTTTTCCTCCCTCCCAAATCTGAGCATTCCTCTACCAGTGCTTGATTGGTTCATGTGTGCTGGGAGCTGGGAAGGAGCAAAAATGTGGACTGTCTGGGAGACTCTGACTCATCTTATACTCATGTTACTGCATCTTGGTGTCAAAGAGTAGCATTTCTTACATCAGCGAGGCTCAATTCACATCAACACAATGCAGATAATAATGGTGTCCATTACTACAGGTCACCAGATGAGAATAACTCTCACAACTTTAGCCACAACCCTCATAAAGACACCCTACAGTCCGCAGTCCACTTATAGACTCCCACACAGTGTGACAGGATATGGAATATTGTAGTGGTTTCTTAGCGATCAGAATTCTCAGGACAGATGCTCTTATTGGGAAGGCTTGTTTGACTTCCGGTCTGAGTTTTTTTTTTTGGTATCTAAGCAACAACCGGATCTACCTCTCTGTTTATTAGTCTTCCTGTTGACTAATAAAAAGAGGTGCCATCCTTTTCATGGGCTAAACAACTACCTTCTGTCTCTTTCCTCTCGCCACAATATAACAGTTTGAATTGTAGTAAACAAACTATTTTTACATTTGAATAACGTGAACATCCTAGCCATTAGCAAACCTTTATGTGTCCAACAACAAACTTGTGTAACAGGTGATTCCAATACGATGTTTTGAACACGGATAGGTGGCCAAAATCATGTTGAAGCCATCCAGCCTGGGCCTGTGAGAGAACCACATATTAATATGTTTCAGTTTGGCAGAGTACAACCTATCAGGATTCGAGGGTTTTATTAGTCAAATGCAAGACTTACAGTCGGACCATACCCTAGAGTGAAATGCAAGGTGGTCAACCGTGCAATAATAAGTGGATGAAAAAAAGACATTAAGAGTAGCATTATAATAAATAGTCATAGATGACAAAGGTTACACTGTATAAAGTACATAGACTAGGGATGTGCAACGCAGATCAAATAAAGTGTGCATAAGCAGTCAAATGGCTTGAGGGTAGAAGCTCCTTCTGAGCCTCGTATCTCTCACTGAGAGACAGCAGAAGTGCTTTCCAGACCTCAGTCTGATAACGAGGTAGCTGTTTGTGTGGGTAGGTTGTGTCCCTGCTGATTTTGGCAGCTCAGCTCCTGCATTGTCTGAGGTAAATGTCTTGCAGGGACAGCATATCAGCAGGGTACTTCTTTCACTCCACTCAATTTTGATACTTCTTTCATGCAACTCATTCCATTTTTGTTCACTCTCTTGCTTTGGATATATGACCATTTGCTGTCATGTGACACATGAGCGCTAAGGTGTAGCGATTATACCTGAGATGTGCTAAGAACCACTGCACAAATTAAGCTTGGGATCCACCCCGTGCCCCATGTCCACAGCACTAGCAGGGACAACATTTCTAAAAGCAGGATGTGAGCCAAGTGGAGGCAGAAGAAAGTGGCATCGGCTTGGAACAGGCCCCTCTTCTCCACTTGCTCTCGTAGAGCTCGGAAGTCTTGGACCACCATTGCCTGTGGTAGAAGGAAAAGAGAAAGTCACATGACACAGAGGAATGCCAAAGCAGAAGAAAAAGTTAAAGAAGCGATTAGGAAATGAGAACAATTTGATTTACAGAGGCAATATTAAACAATGTAGCAGATGTGTGAAAATAATAGAATCCTGCCTTTGAATGTATCAGTCTTGCTCCCCCCAGGTCATGTGACTCAGGTTCGGATTCAAATTGCATTATCTTCATAAACTCTGACCGCACAATATCCTGGTACAGTAAGAGCCACGGTCACAATCTCCAGCCACTTCGCACAAGCTTGGAAGGTGAATGTTGGCACTCACATTCTTCTGGTGGTCCTGACTAGGCTCCAAGGGGGCCAGCTCACCAATCAGCAGTGGTTTCAGAAACTTGCGCACAAAGCCCGGATCTGGGTGGAACGCAACAAATGCATCCTAAAATGCAGCCAGAGAGATGACGTGATTACACAACAAGTTCATGTTACAAGGGTCTCAGTGCAAAATATTTCCTGGCTGTTACTATTATTTTCTTTAAAA
>JABFEB020010006.1:0-18680 GCA_019775895.2 Stomatorhinus ivindoensis
CTGCCCCCTCCCAGCCAACATTGCCTCCTGGTGTTCTGCCCCACCAGCCCCAAATGCCGCCAGCCTCTGCCCCCTCGCAGCCTCTCCCACCTGCTGGCCATTTGCCCCCTAATGCTCAGCTGCCCCTTGCCTCTCTGCCTGGCCTGCCCCAGCAGTCAGGGACAGTGTGCTACACTGGAGGGGGTCCTATCATGCCCCAGCCTCCTGCTGGCCCTGTTCAGCCGCAGAGTTCCTGCCCTGGATACTGTCCCCCTACCCCACCTCCCGGGGGTCATGTATCCCACCCAGCCCCCACCCCACCACCAATGCTGCCACCCAGTTCGGGCTCATCAGCCAGCCAGCCTCCCAGTATGATGTCGCCCTCTCCCTCCCCAGTGCTGATACCCCAGCACCCCTCTCCTTCTCCCTCTCTCACTGGAAGCACAGGAGTGGCCCACCTCCCCCATCCTGGCTCTGCCTCCTCTCCCCCCGTGTCCTCCGCCTCCCCACCTCCCGCCAGCGGCTCCGGCCCCTTATTCCAGCGAATGAGTTCCAGCACAGACGACCTCCTGTCCAGCAGCCCCGAGGGTCTGCACGGGGGCCCCAAGGCGGCCGGCCACGTACTGCTACCCACCAAGGCCGACCCGCAGGACGGGCAGCGCTCCCGGCAGCCCGCGGGCGTGCGGCTCATCGAGGGCGACCCCTACGGTGCCCCAGGCCGCATCCAGAGGCTGCGCGGGGACCTGGAGCGCTTCGGCGCGGAGGTGCAGGCGCTGGCGGAGCCGGCCGAGCTGGACGGCCGCTGGCGGGAGCTGCAGGAGCAGCAGGAGCGCGACGTTCGCCAGCTCTCCATCGCCGTGGCGCGCTGCTACAGCATGAAGAACCGCCGGCAGGACGTCATGCCCTACGACTGCAACCGCGTGCTGCTGAGCTCCGGCAAGGACGACTACATCAACGCCAGCACCGTGGGGGAGCTGTCCCCCTACTGCCCCCACTTCATCGCCACGCAGGCCCCGCTGCCCGGCACCGCTGCCGACTTCTGGCTCATGGTGTACGAGCAGAAGGTGTCGTTGGTGGTCATGCTGGTGTCGGAGCAGGAGCTGGAGAAGGTAGGGGGGGTTTGCAGGCTGTGGGAGGGCAACCCCTAAGCGCGTGGATCCTTAAGGCACCCCAACAGTCTGTGCCCAGCCAGTGGCTGTACCATATGATTATATGCCTTTGATGCAAACCTGAACAGTCACTGTAAGAAGCCTCAGTTTGACAGTACTATCAGACTGAGTACAATGGTCTTGAGGGTGTCACTTCCCGTTTGGCAGCAGAAGGTGCCGTGCTACTTCCCGTCAGAGCGCGGCCAGCAGCTGTCCCACGGCGCCATCGTGCTGACGCTCACCGCGCAGAAGGCCACGCCCACTCACGTGGAGCGCATGATCAGCCTGCAGTACCGGGACCAGAGCCTGAGGCGCACCATCATACACCTGCAGTTCACCTCCTGGCCGGAGCTGTGAGTGGCATGTCGAGGTCACTCCTCACTGCCGCCAGTGCGTGACCCCGGTGACCCCAGAACAAGCTGACGTGTGAATGATGCACGTGTGTCCATACAGGGGGCTCCCGGACAGCCAGAGCAATCTGATCCGCTTCATCCAGGAGGTCCATGGACACTACCTGCACCAGCGCCCCCTACACACGCCTATCGTAGTGCACTGCAGGTACGGGGAAGAACACGGCGCTGGGGGGGGTCACTGGGTCATTTGTGATGTTCTATGATTATGTGATTAATTGCATATCAAGCTTAAGGGATAGATGGCTGGGAGGTGGTGGTTTGATTGAATGTGCGACTCCTCCCAACGTTCCAGCTCGGGGGTGGGGCGCACTGGTGCCTTCTGCCTCCTGTATGCAGCACTGCAGGAGCTTGATGCCGGAAATGACATCCCTGACCTGCTGTCATTGGTGAGGAAGATGCGGCAGCAGAGGAAGAACATGCTGCAGGAGAAGGTAACCACTTGCCCAGTCGTTCATCTGGGGGCCGACGACCTGACCCACCCACCCCAGCCACGTTCCATATGACGCCCCCTGCCTCCTCTGCAGCTTCACCTCAAGTTCTGCTACGAAGCTGTCCTGATGCATGCAGAGCAGGTTCTCCAGCGCCATGGGATCCCCGGCATCCCCTGCAGCAGAACCCCCAACAGTGCGGTCCTCAGGGTACGTCTAGTGCTTAACACGTTAGCTCAGGGTTGAGTATGGAGGGGAGACGACTGCATCTACAGGCAACGCTGAAGTCCTGTCTGTCCCCCTGCCCTAGGCGTACTCGAGGCAGGAGTCCCAGGATATCGTCCTCGGAGGGGACATGCCAATCAGCTCTATCCAGGCTACCATCGCCAAACTGAGCATTCGGCCACCGAGCAGCAGCCCGGAGCAGGGCTCCATCCTGGGCTCTGACCTCCCTGGGAACCTAGACCCAAGCAGCGTGACTGCCATCCATGCCCCCTACCCTGCACCCCAGCCCCTGTCTCTCAGTCCTCCCCATTCCCTATCCCCCTCCCCACCAATGAAGGTACAGTCCCCTCCTCCGCCCACTACAGACCAGGGCAACAGCCTGGATAGCTCTGTCAATCACCTCTCTGGCCCGACCCCTGCTGCCAATCACCACCCGACACTGCCCCAACCCACAAGCTCCTCCTCCTCCTCCTCCCTGGAGCTTCTGGCTTCCCTCACACCCGAGGCGTTCACGCTAGACAGCAGCAGCCGAGGGAAGCCCAGGATCAACAAGCAGAGCTTCCTGCAGCCGCACAACGGGCAGGGCCTGCAGCGAGACCCATCTGGGGACGACCCGCTCAGCAGTCTGGACCCGCTGTGGACACTCAACAAGACCTGAAGAGCCACTACATGCCGTCCTGTTCGTTATGCTTTGTCCCCTGTCGTCCCTTTTCATTCTGCCCCTTGGGACCACATCACTGTGGGTCTGTCTGCCTGCGTTCCCCTGAACATCTCTACCTGCCCTGTGGCTATCCGATCCAAGCATGCTCTCCCATGTCCTGCTGTCTATCGCCTGTGACTCGTGCTGTGCTGTCTTCCTGTCTCTCCTCATGTGGCCAGTCTGCATGAGAACGACAGCGACTGTGGTGGGTGCATTCTGAGGTCCAGAAGATCTAAATTCTATCAGCTGTGTGTTTGGGGGTGGTGGGGGGGGGGGTAGGAACACAGTAGCATTTAACTGGAATTGTGGACACAAGACGGCCGTGTTGGCTGCTGTTTGGCTAGGATCCTAATTAGCTTATTGCATAGCAGGTATATATGCACACACGCTATGGTGGTGTATCCGATCTGAGTGGGTGATTGTACGTATATATGATGAGCAGAATGGAAGAGTAGTTATTACTGAAATTGGCTTTAATAATACTGATTTCCCCAGTCCCGTGCTCGCTCTCTTACCTACAAAAACACACCAGAATCAGCAGACCAGAAATTGTAATGCATATTTTTAACTCCTGTTTGCTTCTTTTCTTATAACCCTGTAAATACACCTGGATTAAAGTAAGTGTTCTGAGAGTGATCAGTGTCCTGTCACGCATTTGTCCACTGAACTTGGTACGCCATTACAGTGCCCCTACAGCAGAACATTCGTAATAAACAGACAGCAGTAACTCTGAAATCAAAGTAAAATTCCAGAATGCTATATTAAAGCCTTTTATTTGTAAATTAGTATAAAGTCCTCCTTTGTTTAAAAATAGTACAGAAGATTAGTTACATCTCTAGAGTACAATCATGCAGCCTTGTGCTTGGGGTGGGGGACAAGTGTGTGAATATCAGAGAGCACAATTCTCTTGGGGTTGCAAACCTATCCTTGTTTATGTCCTGGTCCAGTTGGGCTGTTTCCCAGCCTTGTGTGTTGGAGATTTTTTGCATTTAAATGTAGAGATTAACCAGTACGCTCTTAGGTCCTTCCATCTCAAAATATCTGGAGGGTGAATAGAAAAGTTTCACGATTGAGCTGGAAAAAAACGGAGCAAAAGCAGAATTCACAAGAGTGACAGTATGAGGAGGTAAAGTTGAGGAGGAACACTGATGTGCTGACGTGGGACACCGATGGACCCGCGACCAAACCGAAAATCACATCTGGGCAAAAATTACAAATTGGCCTTGAATACAAACACAAGTCCAAAAACAAAACGAAAATAATATACATAAAGTTTCTCTATTTTAAAGCTCTCAGCTAATATATACATCCAGAACACAAACTAATAAATTATAAGCATTACAGTAGAGATTTGCTTACTTTGCACACTCAACCCTGCTGAACCAGTCTGAGCACAAACATACAGTTAACCAGGTGTCCAGGTTTATGTGGGTGTCTGGTGATATCTCCTTCCAGATGCATGCGTCTGTTCTGCTGTGGGCGTGTCCTGGGGAGGGGCGTGTCTTACACGCCATCAGAGGGGCTCACTGGGGCCAGCAGTACAGCCAGCTGGGATGTGGGTTGTGTTGATCGTGGCTATAAAGTAACAAGTATATCATGTCCCAGACTCCAGTAAAGGACTATTTGCATCACAGGTTGGTAAGACATGGCAAAAAGGATGGAGATAAAGGCAGGAACGTGGCAGGGGATGTACACAGCTGCACGCTGGTTCTGTGTCTGCAGCTGTCCTCTCAAAAGCCGTATCGTAGCTAAATCACTGGCAGGCTTTGCACCAACTGACTACCAACCTCCTGTTACAATAAGACTAATAAACCAAAAAGTAATAATAAATATTAAGTATCCTGACAAGAGTCCTTCTGCAAACACAGTGCTAAGAGCAGCCTGGCTCTGTAGAATTTCACACGGCCCATTTCTCCATCCCCTTTACTAATCCAACCACAGGGCCTTAAATTAAAACGCAATGAATTTACACCGTGTCCCCTGCTGTGGAAACGTGCTGTAAAACCAGATGGTGTGCAGGTCACACGGCATTGGAGGTGCACAGGGCAACCGCTCTGGACACAGAAGACGTACTGGGGCGTTAACTAGGCAGTGGTTCAAAACCAGGTCTGACTCCTTCCATAAGGTCAATCTTCCGGGTGTCCAGGGCTAAACATTGCACATTACTTTCCCAATCTCACAATACAAAGCCGAAATCCATAAAATACAAATTAAAATGTAAATGAATGACCTCACTCATTCAACTCACTATAAGCCAACAGTTTGCCATGGCTGTTACTCATTGGCTAATAGGGTGGGTGGGGCCGCCTGCAGCATCAATGACCGTACAGGAAAAACAGGCGTAACAACACAGCAGCCAAAGCATCCTGCAGAGTCCTCCTGTGGGAGGCTGCGGTCACACGGGTCCGAAAGCAGAGTCCCACCAGAGCCTCTGCTGCCCTCCACTGGCCGGGTGCGCAGCTCGCACAGGAGGGGGCGGGGCCACGATGAAGAAGACAGGAAATGGGGAGGAATAACCGCGACGGGTTCAGTCCAGCTTTTCCAGCACGGAGGGCACATAGACCAGGCTGAGCTCACTGCCAAAGTCACACACGATGGCAGCGTTGTCCAGCACCAGGAGCTGCCGCACAGCCTGGCCCTCGCTGCTGGGTCCCAGGTACACAGTCTGCAGGAGGTCACCGTAATTCAGCTCCCAGAAGGACACGCAGCCCAGCCCGCCGGTGACCAGGAGCCCATCTGAGATGACACCTAGACTGGCACCGCAGCCTACATCCTGTTGGGGGTGGGGATCCTCGTTAGGTGCTTTTACTCGACCTTCGGCAGTGAGGACCCGAACGCCCGCACGGACACGCACCTGCTGGATGGAATACAGCTTGATGCCCGTGCTCCGGTCCCAGATGCAGATCAGGTCGTCCAGCCCGCTGCTAATCACACAGGACGTCGTGCAGACCAGGGAAGTCACATCACCACGGTGACCATATACATGGCTGACCCGGCTGCCAGTCAGGACGTCCCACAGACAGATGGCTCCATCCTGTCCCCCACTGGCTAGCACCATAGTCTGAAACATGACACCACATCCTGTCACATGCTGTCACACCGTGGCCTGAAACCAACCACATCCTGTAAAATGTGGTTATATATATATATATATATATATATATATATATGCTTGTTACTTTATAGACCCCGGCAACTGACCTGGTCAATATAAATGGCAGTGATGCCGCCTGAGTGGCCCTGCAGAGTGAAGAGGCAGCAGGAATCCTCCAGCCGATAGACCTGAGGGAGAGGGAAGCGCGTCACCAGAGGGGGCGCCAGAGGCACCGCGGGGTGGTGCGCGTGTGCACACACTCGCATACTTACCCTGACGGTGTGGTCCTGGCTGCCCGTTACCACGCGGCCCGCCGCTGCTCGCAGCACTGTGATTGGCTTGTGGTGGGCGCACTGCACGGAGCGCGTTAGCTGACAGCTGATGACATCCTCACTGCTGTAGCAGGGAGACGGGGGGGGCATGCTACTCCGCCCGGGGGTGCCTGGCAACGCGGGGGGCACAGGGAGCATTATCCCGAGGGTCTGGGCATCTCAAAAGCGGTACAGGGAGCGGACGGAGGCCCCGCCGCACTCACCCCGATACTGCCGCAAGCCCAGAGGCTTGTTCATGTCCACGGTGAAGAAGTCCAGCGAACCATTGAGCCGGGCCGCCACGATCCTGTAACCCGTAGCAACCATCAGGTGGAGAACCCGCACGTCAATACCCTAAGCTAACCACTAATAACCACACTCACCAGTCACATCCAGGACCTCATCTAAAATCCAGCTCATCTAACCACTGTGTGCGTGCGTGTGCATGTGTGCGTGTGTGTGCGTGCGAGAGAGAGCCCAGATGTTACCGGTTACTCAGGAAGGCCAGCGCGGTGATCCCAGAAACTCCATCATTGCTGCACCGTAAGCTGCCTTCGACAGCATCCCACAGCTGTAGGGAAGAACTTGCACCATCACCACAGAGACAGACAGGGGGGAGACAGAGACAGACGGGGACAGAGACTGACCTCCAGCCGGCCACTCCTCCTCCCAGCTGCAATAAGGTTCCCCCTGAGCTCCAGCGCCCAGACGGAGCTGTCCCAGTCAGGAGGGTTGGAGCAGGCTGGCTCTGGGGGAGCCATGGGCTGGTCCCCTACGCTGCGGCGCCTCTGCGGGGGTGTGTGGGGGGAGGTGGGATACGTGGGGCTGGGCGAGGGCTCGTGCTCCAGGTACGCACGCTCCACCAGCTCGCCGAAGTCGAAGCCGGAATGGCACGCAGCCTGCGAAGGGGGCAGGCGGGCAAAGCTGGTGTCGATGAGGGGGGTGAGATCCGGCTGGTCCACGAAGAGGGAGGGGCGCGAGGACGGGCCGGCGCGGTGCCTCAGGAGGGCCACGTCTGCGTCTGGATCCTCAGCCCCCAGGCTTTCCAGCTCGCCCACGTGCCAGCCGTTCCTCTGCTCCCACCCGCCACTGCTACTACAGTGACGCAGCCTTCTTGGGGGGAGACAAAGACGTACTTAGTATTGTCCTCTAACAGGGTGCAATTTCCAGCCGCATGTTATATATGAGACGTGTGGGTTTGAAAGCGTGAGAATCTGGGTCTGCATGTGGAAGAGTGAACATCTACATTTTACTCATCAATCTGACACTTATTCAAAGCGACTTGCAGTAGAGGGTAGGATTATAATTTTGTGTGTGTTCCCTGGGATTTGAACCCACAACCTTTGTGTTGTTAGCGCAATGCAGCACTGGTTGCGCTACTCGTTGAGCTACAGGAATGGACATGTGCACACGTGTCTAACAAGCTGTATGTTACCCATGATTGGGGATGAGAGTCAGGCAGTCCCCGGTCTGGGCGTCCCATACCCGGATCTGCCCTGCTAGGCAGCAGCTGGTCAGCAGCATCCCATCACTGGCCAGACACTCAATGTCCTGCAGGGGGCAGTATAAAGCACGTCATCAGCTTCAGCTGGCGTTCTGTGTGCGCGTAGAAATGTGAACTGCGGTCATACCATGCTGTGTCCCCGAAGCAGCAGCGGCGAGATCTCACTGACGGGCGGAGAGTAGCCATAGTCGTCGCAGGGCAGGTCTCCACGGCGACGGCGGCCATGCTGCACCCCGTTCTGGCCATAGTTACGGGGACAGAGCACGCGGTACAAGAAGAAGAGCAGCAGGACTAAAATGACCCCAGCTGCCAGGCCCAGAGCGGCCACCCTGTAGGGGAACAGACACAGACAGACAGATGGGACATCAAGCTAGGGTGGGGGGTCATAGTGACTGTGCATGACATACCTTGGGGGCGACTGTGTGCTTTATCCAGGTGAGCAGACGAAATATTAGCGTTCTGATAAATGAATCTCATAAATGATCCTTTTCATAACAGGCTTTCTGGATGGTGACAGCCATAGGTGCCCTACATACCCCATTCACCCTGCATTATTAGAGAGCAGCTCCTGACATATACACTTACCAACATTCCATTTATATTTCACACAAGTTCAGATTTCATATCACAGGCCCGGAAAAACAGGGGTGGTGTACTGACTTGTAGAGCGTCAAGTCACCCTGCAGGGGAGGGCCTTCTCTGTCAGGGGCTGTGCTCGACGGGGGGGGCGGGGCATGGTGCGTGTCATGGGGGTGCCGCGTCTCTAGCGCCTCCTGCGGGCTCAGGTGGAACGTCACTGGGATGACTGGCAGGAAGCTGATATACCTGCAGAGCAGAGTCAGTGTGCGAGTCAGAAGCAAACACAGTCACAGGACTCAGAGAGGCATAGAGCACAGGGACTCAGTAACGTAACATGAACAGCACAGAGACTGAACACAGAGTCTGGGTCTCGGCAGACGCCCACCTCTTGGCCAGGGTGATGTTGTAGTAGCTGAAGAGCAGGGGCCAATGCCGGAAGGACAGATGTTTCCATGCTTCCCCGTCCTCAGGGCCCCAGCGGATCTGGGGTGCAGCCCGGCCTGCTGCCTGGGGGGCGTGTTCCTGGGACAGGTTCTCTGGCAGAGCAGGGGTGGGCTCTGCAGGGGGCAGGACGCTGAGCGTGCTGGTGGGGTCACCCCGCGGAAAGACGGGGGCGACGGCCAGATGGGGTAGCCCCGACTCCCCCAGCGGGCTCTGCTCGGACACCTGCGCAGCCAGGTAGATGCGCAGACCCGCCGGGTCCGTGTACACCAGGATGCCGATCCAAATCACTGTGCCGACCTGACACCAGAGACGGCGGACACACAGTCAGATGCGCCCCGCTAAACCACCGAGGACGGGCAGCTCCGAAGGCTCCGCGGCCGTCTCACCATGATGATGCGCTGAGCCAGTCGCGTGCGGGCCAGGAAGTACACCACTCGCAGCCTCTTGGGGAGCCGCAGGTTCCGGAAGGCGGGGGGCTGCAGGGTGATCGTGTGCGGGGAGGGGCGCGGGGGCGGCGGGGTTTCACGAGGCCAGAGGGGCCCGGGTTTCGAAGGGGGCATTCGCGCCTCTGCTGGGAGCCGCCGATTCAGGTCGGCCAGCTGGAGAAAGGGGAAGAGGGGGCAGCGGAGCCCGCACTGGTTGCTAGGAGACAGGATGGGGGTGTGGCTAACAGCCTCACGGGAGACTGTCCTTATCCAGAAGGAAAAGCGTTCCATGTGAAGCAGAGGAGCCACACATGTGACACATAATTGAAGTTTTAACAGTGTAACAGTGTCAATAATACGAATGCAGCATCAGCACCCTGTTCACACCCTGTCTGCATATCTAGGTGTGGTAACATCGGAGTCCTCTTACCTCCATGCGACGGATGTCGATTGAGAGCACCGTGGTGAAAAAAAGCATCTGCAGGAAGAAATCGGAGACCAGCCCCACCACAGCAAACAGGCAGAACTCCTGGAAGGAGAGGGGAGGATGTTTGTGGGTCACAGGGCACTATGCTTGGGATCTGTCTGCAGGGGGGGTGCGTATTTGTGAAAGACAGGTACCTGAATGGCTGGGACCAGGGTGAAGTATCCAATGAGAATGATGCACAGCTCAGTAGCCATGTTCTTCATAATGGACCAGCTCTCATTGCTTAGCCCTACAGCGCAAACATGTTGTTCCAGTGACTTTACACATACAGCCATAGCACAAGCTTGGCCTGACGTTAGCGTGTCCTGATGGAGCGCTGCACGTTTAACGCTCACCCTGAGCTATGCGCAGTTTGACCTCCAGGTCAACAGGGGTCGACACCACCGACTTGGTGAGCACGAGCACGTTCTCCAAGCCAATTACCACCACCAGGTAGGGGAAGATCTCCCTGTGAAAGTGAGGGTGAAACAAACAGAAAATCAGTGATAAGAAACATGGGTAAGAGGTCAACCTGTAACAAAACAGCCATGAGCCATCAAAGTCCACAGCCAGCATGCAGGTTGTGCAACCAGGCTCGTAAAGACGGCCGAACCGTAGGCCCGTCCCAGGGTGGTGCAACCTGGCAGCCACTGCAGAGAGGAGCGCGTCACACCACTGACCGCAGATGCCAACACAGGCCACACCTCTCCATAAAAACCCCACCCACACTGCCCCGAGTATCAGGGTTAGCAGCCCCCCAGTGGAAAACCCGGAGCACTCGGACAAAACAAGAGGTGACAGAGACGCTGCAGGGGGTGCTGTGAGGCTCTTACCCTCCATTGAGTGTGGGCGTCAGGCCGAAGAGGGTACACAGCCCCACAGACATGAGGAGGGAGCTGAGCACCGTCACCACGGCAGCCAGAGCGAGGCCCCACTTGGACCGGACCATGTCGATCTTCCCTGTGGGGGAGCGAGGGGTGGAGAGGAGGGAAGATCAGGGTATAGTAGGGACACCCAGAGACAGAGAGACACAGACAGACAGACAGACACACACACACACACACACACACACACACACACACACCCGCGCGAGCGAGCGCCAGCCTCACGGGTGGAGAAGTAGATGTAGGCGAAGAGGATGATGTAGGTGGTGAGCAGGGGAATGAGCTCCGCCACGCCGATCTCCTCCTTGAAGTAGACGTGCACCATGTGCTCCTCGCGCAGGCTGCAGTTCGACGACGGATGCAGCTGCTTGAGACGCGACCTCAGGCTGCCCAGGAACCTGAGGGGTGCAAAGGTCTCATCATGAAGAGAAATGGGGACATCGCTGCGTTCCATTTACCACAGAGGTAGGACACTGGAGCCGGGAATGCCAGAATGCCGCGTAGTAATACCACGGACCTGTTTCAAAAAGCAGAATTTCCTGCTTAGCCAGATAACTTGTCAGATTTAAGGTATCCCAGATTAAATGGCATTTACCTTCATTCACTAACTTTTAGCCCAGACTACTTTAAATCTTACAAGCTTTCTGAAACAGTCCCCAGTTCTACCCTGGATAATTGTTAGTCACGGTTAGTAATATCAGTTAATAATACATTATGGAGGTTGCCTAAAGGCTTATGACCGGGTTCCCCGAGGTGCTCTGTGGGGGGAGGGGCTTCGGGAGTATGGGTTTGGGGTCCACTGTTGTGGGCGATTCGGTCCCTGTATGAACGGAGCAGAAGCTTGGTCCTCATTGCCGGTAATAAGTTAGACCTGATCCCAGTGCAGGTTGTGCTTCGCCAGGGCTGCCCTTTGTCATCGGTCCTGTTTATAATATTCATGGACAGGATTTCTAGGGGCAGCCAGGGTGTCGAGGGTCTCCAGTTCGGTGGCCTCAGGATTGCCTCGCTGCTTTTTGCAGACGATGTCGTCCTGTTGGCTTCATCTGCTGGGAATCTCCAATTGCAGTGGGCCGGTTCCCAGCTCAGTGCGAAGCGGCGGGGATGAGGAGTAGCACCTTCAAGTCAGAGACCCTGGTTCTCAGCCGGATATGGGCAGATTGCCCTCTTCAGGTCAGGGAGGTGGTACTGCCTCAAGTGGAGGAGTTCAAGTATCTCGGGGTCTTGTTCACGAGTGACGGTAGGTGAGATCAGGAGCTGAACAGACAAATTGGAGCGGCAGTTTTGTAGGCGCTTAACCAGTTCGTCGTGGCTAAGAAAGAACTGAGCCGGAAAGCAAAGCTCTCTATCTATTGGTCCATCTTCGTCCCTACCTTCACCTATGGGCATGAGCTATGGGTAACGACCGAAAGAATGAGATTGCGAATACAGGTGGCCGAAATGAAGTTTCTCCGCAGGGTGTCTGGGCTCTCCCTTAGGGATAGGGTGAGAAGTTCAGATATCCGGGAGAGTCTCAGAGTAGAACCACTGCTTCTTCACGTCAAAAGGAGCCAGTTGAGGTGGTTTGGACACCTGGTGCGGATATCCTACAGGGAGGAGGCCCCGGGGCAGACCCAGGACACGCTGGAGGGATTATATCTCTCGACTGGCCTGGGAACGCCTCAGTGTCCTCCCCGAGGAGCTGGTAGAGGTAGCTGGGGAGAGGGAGGTCTGGGTATCTCTCTTGAAGCTGCTACCCCCGCAATCCGAACCCCGGACAAGTGGCAGATAATGGATGGATGGATGCATGGGTTTTTGGCACATAAGAACTCGACAGCAACAAATCCACAGATGGGCAGCACAAAAATAAGTCGTAAGTGCTAATAGACAACATACAACTACAGCTTTAATTTCTGTTGATAAAGGGTGCCGCCATCATGAATTCGGAAGTCAGGATTGTGTAGATTCCTCTAACTTTCCATATAGGATTTCTAACTTCAGGGGTATTACAGTTGAAATTTCCTACAAGGAACTAGCAGTGTAAAGCTGTGAGCCCCAAATTCCCAGTCACTGTTGCTCTTAGACACTGCTACAGTGTGCGCTGGACGGAAAGATGTAATGGGGGCAGGGCTAGGCCTGAGTGATGGCCACACCGTCCACTGACCTGGCATCATAGCTCCGCAGCGCCATGGTAACGGTGTAGGTGACCACGCGTTTGCCACTATTCAGGCTGACCCCTGTTTGCTGGCCACGGACTCCGAACAGCAGGTCTGCAAGAGACAGAGTGCCACATGTGGCACAGACACTGACACAGGACATCACCTTCCGACTTTAAAAACTGTTGTTTCATAGGAAGGTCCAAAGTATGCACTCGGAAAGCAGTTTAAACAGCGCACAAAAGTACAAACACATAATCGACGCACAGCTAATCTTCTCTGAATGAGGACAAAGGGATTGTACAGACAGGCTGGGAACAGCCAGTACCTTTCCAAAGAGGGTACTGACCCAACCATGGCCCCGCCCATAGCCACGCTCACCTTTCAGGGTGGCAGACACATGAAGGCCTTTAGGTTCATGCTGCTGGACCGTCTTTAGCAGGTCCGGGTCCATATCGAACAGCTCCCGCTGGTTCTGCCAGTAGTTGCCAGGGGAGACGATAAGACAGCCATGCTCTGGGAGAATGGTCTGCAAGCGCCGTAACCCAGGCAACAGGTCCGTCACCTGGAGGCACAGTGCCTCTAGGCTTCGAACCCCAGAACTGCAGCACAGGATGAAAAAGAAGCAAGGCAGTGTAAAGCCCAGCATTTCAGAGCACACAGCCATGCACAGAGATACACCAGCAGCACATTGAAATATCATTTAATACCTACAGAAACTAGCGATCCAAACAAGGCAAAATGGAAATCGCTCCCCAAACCTGTCAGAGTGCACGTGGCTACGGATCTCGTCCAGCAGGGTGAAGACGCGTCCCAGCGGGGACCTGAAGGCATCCACCGGGACCAGCTTGCTGTCCCAGGGGGACACCGCCGCCTTCACCAACACCTGCTGGATGTACGCCACAGGGGGGCCGTGGTACTAGGGGGGGCCAGGGGTCAGAGGTTAAACACCGGCTGTCCACATCACAGATATGGTACATCAGACACACATACTCACCCATTCGGGCCGCTCCCCGGGCTCCCCACCAGGGTCCTCTGGGGGCACTGTGTAGTCACGCACTCCTGTGGTGAACTTCTCCGGCCCCGCCCCAGGCAGGGGTAGCTTCAGCAGAGGGTAGCTGGGGCAAGAAGGAACTGGCCAAATAAATTTGGAGGACATGCACACAGTTTACTATTGATGGGCAAATGAAGCTTTATGAACTTTCTGAGTCCACTAGTTGGTGCTCTTGGTTTACTCTGGGGCATGCTTTGAGCCCTTTTATGAAAGGGAAGCGCCATCTAGTGGGGTCAGAAAATACAGCAAATGGTTCATGAAGCCTCAAAAGTCCATCACTACAGTTCGCCCACACACAGCTTTCGCACAGCTGGTCCGTAGGTGCGAGACATGTGGTTAGGCTGGGGATTCTCAGTCACACGGAGGAATATTAAAAGCAGCAAATTTCAAATGAAAAACATCATTCTGAGATGCTCTCTGGCTGCCTGGGAAAATGTGCTTCATTCATCAACACAATAAAAAAAGCCATAAAAGGACTGAGACGGACATGAATAAAAGGCGTGACCAAAAGCCCGGGAAGTGTGTGTGCGTGTGTCACTGGGGAGTTCACCGTCCGTTAGTGAGCGGCATTCACAAATGCCATTTGGCTGGCACAGAAAAACCTTCCCTCAGGCAGGAGGGAACATTTCCGCAAGGTCACGTTTCCACGGCCTCATTGGCTCAGCTCACACGGGGCTGAAGGTCCCTGCACACCAGCACACACAGCCTACAGGGAAGAGGACGGGTCGGCCGGGACGAGACGAGGAACTCACCAGCACGCGAGGATGCAGACTGCGGTGAAGAGGATGATGGGTACAGGGTAGGAGGCGCACAGCAGGCCGTGCCAGTAGAAGGCGGCTGAGATCTTCTGTCGCAGCCTCTCGGTCACCGTCATCGTGGGGGCAGGGTCAGCTGACTGCCACGGGGCGGGGGCGCCGTGCAGCTGAGGAGGAGGGCGGAGGGGAGCATCCAGTGGCCTGGTGACAGAGAGCGTAGGGGAAGCCCCCTCTTGGTACAAAGGTCTCATGCTAACGGCTTATTCCTTTATATATCGCGGCAAGACTGGACTCTCCCCTGTGTGACATTTGTGACACCAGGTTCATGCTGCTCAGGGTGTTTTCGTGTCGCTCACTGCAAACCAAGCCCAGCCGCACTTTTCTTATCTAGCATCTCCTGCCATTGAAATTTATTCTGCCAAGAGCCTCAGCCAAATACACCGATGCAACGGAGTAGGACATATAAGCAACCGCATCCATGGTCCAACAGATGATCTCATACTGGGATTACAAGCAAGTCCGTGTTCTTAACCAGCATGCTATCTGCTGCTCTGCACTCACTAACCTTATCAGGGCACCATTTGTTTTTGGCAACTTTCTCTCAGAATAATGATATATGGTTTTCTTGCCTTTTCCTAATGAGGCCACAGATACTCACAAAGCTGCCCCTGTTCCACTGGAGTACCTTTGTACTTTGGACAGCTGATAAATGTCATGCTGTGTACAATAATGTTACACGCTGGTCTCTACAAGGTCACTCGTCCTTTGCCGATACAGACCCCAAACGTCACCTCCAGTCCGAACAACCTCACTCCCATTCCTATATCAGAGGGGGGTTCGTCACATGATTCTTGAACACCATCCAAATGGAAGAGAGTTTAAATCCTGGACTAGCCTTGCACCCAGAAGGTTGATTCTGGTCAGATGGGTCGCTAAAACCTCTCTAAAAGCAAGCTTGCAATAGGAATGCTTCACAATCACAAACCTTATTCCATGACGGGAACTGGTAGCTCGTGAGCAGATGACCAGCTGCTAGGGTCGCGACTGAAAAACACAAAATTAAAACAGAAGAAGGGTCGCGCCATGCCTGCTCTGGCATTTACATCTTCCTTTCCCTTGCGGACAGCCTGCTCATCGCGCTTACAGACACGGCCTGACACAGGATGTGGCTGCAGACCACAGGTCCAGGCTGAGGCAGCTTGAAGCCCAAACTGGTGGGTTACAGCTGAACATAAAGGGACAAGGCGGTTCTGGCAGATGGGTATGCCGGCTTTGGGTCTGGGCCATACGAGCGCAAACACAAGACAGCAAACTGTGTCCATGCAAACATGAATAAACAATAAATAAGATGAAGATATTTTCAGCTGCCCACTCAAAGGGCATAAAGAATTCATCTGCTTGTTTCATTCACCCTCCTGTCCAGACTGACTGAGGCATGCAGCAGAGATGCACACCCCCTATCCCGCAAAAGGTACATCTGCTGTGTCCCATGCGTGTGTGGGTGCGTATGTGCACCTCCTTGGGGTCCGCGCTAGATCAAGGCTATTTTAGATTGGCGTGAGGACCATACCCACCTGGGCCACAACATACATCACCACGCCTCGCATGCCTGAGCTCACGTTCAGTGAAGTACTCCGGCTTGTAGCAGTACGAGGTGACACCCATGCAACACAGAAAGCGGAAACAGGCACAGAGTTGACAGATCACCAAACTGGATATTCAGGACTGTCTAACACAACGTGTGATGGGACCAGCAGATACCATAGAGCTGAAAGCCCTAAGGGGGACGGACAGACTAATCACAGTATGCTGCCAGAGAAATGAGATGCATGTTCAACGCTACTGCTGTTAGATGGACCAAGGCTTTAAAAGCACCCATGACCGGAATAATCGTGTAAATAACCTCGTAACGAGGGGCGCCACTGCATGTAGAAAGGAGAGTGCAACGTGGCAGTAATGCAGCAGAAATGCAACAGCGAGGGCTAAACAGACATTTCCCTGAAACTACACCATCAATTTAGGGATTTAAGGAAAACTGTATTGTTTCACTAAGGTAGACAGCGCGGTGGGCAAGGATTCGAGCGTCTGACCTGGAAGGCTGCAGCGAAGCCGAGAAACGGGGCGAAACCTAAAGCAGCGTAACTGATCTTTTGTTAAGGTTTCATTACCAACAGTCATTAAAACCTAAAGCAGAGAAATGACACCAGGTCAGGTCTGTACGCCGAACTGGTAAAGCACCCAGTAAACAGACCCCGCGTACCCCACCAAAACCCCTAACCCTAACGCACCGACCCAGTCACAACGGGTCATCTGTTCAACAAATTCATTCAAAAAGTAACGCAGTTAACCCGTGAACTATGTGACCTCGTAAAATGTACTTTTAAATCGGTGTAACTACTTCTTGTATGAGCGTATCGTGTCTATCTCTGTAAATCTTATGCATGCGTGTATATGTAAATTGTGGACATGTAATGCATGTCTGCCGTGTTATGTGCGCATATGTACCGTATATAAAGCCATACGTCACTTTTATGAAATGCACGGCTGTCAACTCACACGCATCTAGCGTGACACTCGTGCTTCCAGTCTCTCACGCAAGAAACCTTACGGCAAATCTGTATTATTCCATTACAAACCTAAAATTAGCCACAGCAAATGCGATGGGGTAGTTTGCAAGCCATACAAAATATTTACAAAGTAGTAAAACTGTTACATACATATAAATGGATTTGCAGACTTGTCTCAAATTGAAAATCTCACTCCAGTCAGATGACCAAAGCTGTCAACCCTGGTAATGTATGCACCTGTAATGCTTAGAATGTCTGCATGTCATGTTGTGTGTACATGCAATGCATATGTAAGGTTTGTATAAATGTGTGTAAATGTAATGCGTATATAATGCGTTTGTATGTAATATGTATGATGAGTATGTCTGTGTATGACGGTTCCGTAGCGCGTGTACACCGCCCAAAGCGGCCCGTGCACCGGCTCCCACCCCCGCAACTCCCCGCCTCCTAAGCCCCTTAGCATGCTAAGCTAACGGCGCCGAGCCGAGCCTGTCCACACGCGACCCGAAAGCGGATTCGTTTCGTTTCGGCTCGGACGTCGGACCGACCGCCGCCCACCACCAGACTGCCGACAGCGCCCCGCGGCCGCTCACCTCGCCGCTCTTCTCCAGTCCCGGAGCCGCGATGATCAGTCCAGGGACCGCTCTCACGCTGCTGTGATACTGCCGAGCCTATGACAACAGAGGCGTGAACCCCAGGCTGTCCCTCTACACTCCGACCTCTCACCCCGGCGACGGCACGCCCGCCAGAGCCGGGAAGGGCGACCTCTGCTGGAGGCGGATAGGAACGGAGCGCGTACTCTCATCATGTCGCATCATGTTATGGAGACACATGCACGTCTTACGCGTACGTACTGTATATAAAATATGCATGTTACCAGTTTTTATTGACCGATTATCTTCTGTGCTACATTGCTCCTCAAAAACAAGAGTATGTATAAACCATCATATTTTATACAGAAAAGTGGTAGGTACCGGGAGGTAGGTGGGTACCACAACATGTCTGGACAAGTCATTACACAAAAGCACAAAGACTGCAGTCAAAAATATTCTCCTTTAAATGTATAATATGTGCTTTCCCATCACGGAAGTCTACAACACACCCCAAATGACACACGTATATATTAACAGATTATCCTAAACCTTTATTCAGTGGTATATTCCCCCAGATTTTTTAACTATTTAAAACCCATCTTCTCAATCTCTCTTACGCAACTGTCGTGACATGCTTACAGACAGAAATCTTTGCAATCTTATGGCAAATCCATATTATTCCATTATGAACTTAAAATTAGCTACATCAAAAAGCACTGGGATAGTTTGCAAACCTTGCAGACTATTTACAAGGTAAGAAAACTGTTACATGTAAATACTTGTGCATGTGTGCAGACTCGTCTCGAATTGAAAATCTCATACCAGCCAGCTGACCAACGTTAGCAACCCTGTGTAATGGCGTATTTAGTAATGTAGCCATACAATGTTTAATGGTAAAAAAAAAAAAAAAAAATTCCTAACAGAGTATTGTCGATGGTATACATAGTCTTGGTTTTATTGAGCTAGTATCGGGAGGAAA